>JAOXYD010113719.1:0-11390 GCA_028565735.1 Pinacopodium congolense
TAAGTTGATAGTTTGAGTTTGCAAAAAGTTTTTAATACCCAATTCACCCCCCCTCTTGGGTGCCATAGGACTTACATCTTGGCACCTCATTCTTCTTAACTCTCTCTCGTGCCTTACACTATCTGAAAGCTCTTCTTCACTTAGCTCATCGAACCTTCGTATGCTCTTTGTGTTCATGCACCTACAAATATATAAGGAAAAGTATCAAAAATCCTTAAATCAAAATCACCAAAATCAAACAAGATGCTAAACTACCAATGCCGAAAATGGTGCAAAAAACTTGTTAAAGTAGCTTAATAAACTACTAACTTGTTTTATGCTAATACTATGATTGTGCGGACCATAACTTGTAGTATAAGTAAATATTATCCCACAAGGATTGGAATTGGAAATCACTCAATTCATGCTAAACTTTGTTTAAGGCATAATTTCAAATAAAAATAACTAAAAAATAAATTAAAGTTAAACAAACTAACAATGAATAATCAAAGGAACAAATTAAAAGAATTTGGGACTTCAAAATTTAATACTAGAAATTACTTCTATCTCTATTTTGTTTCCCTTTTAGCTTATTGATTTAATTATGTTTGACTCAAGATTTCCTAAAGTGTATTTACCCTCTTTCAAGGTGTATCTAGTTATCCCTACTTAAAATAAGATATTAGTCTTATAATATCTTAATCAACAAAACCTTTTCTAAATATTCAACTAGAAGTGAAGCAATCCTATGGGTAATAATCAAATAGTTAAGATCTCTCTTTAACAACTTGAAAACTTGATGTTTATAAGTCTATTAGGTACCAACTCTCATTGTACAACCTAAAAACAATTACCTAGCCAATCTCTCAATATATTGCAACGTCTAGGCATAATAAACATCATAAACATTCTTTAATTGAATAAATAAGCAAGAGTTTCACAAAATATTTCAAGAGTAATTCCTACAAAGAGTTCAGCCACTCATGATAATGATACAACCATTAACCAATATGTTTTCCATATAAAAAAGAGAAAAGAGAGAAAATAATAAAACTATATGAATCTTGAAACTCTTCTCTTTTCTTAGTTAATGCTAGAAAATCTAGAAGTTGATGTTTCTTTATTATTCCCAAGGTGGATGATGTTTCCTCTTTTGGGTAGCCACCAAAAACCTCTCCTTTCCTCCTTTGTTATGTCCTAAGATGATGTGTGGAGGCTCCTAAGGTTTCTACCCCTTAAAAATGTCCAAAAGTGGCTTCCAAGTCATAAAATCCCATGTTGGACACATTGTAAGCTCATCTCTGCTATTACCCTCATTCTCAACCATGAGAATGACAAAAGATTGGTCTTCAAGCAGTTTCATGATCGTGCTTGTGCATGATTGTACGCTACACTTTTCTAGATTTTGATAGCCTTAGGTCTTTTGGTTATAACTTCTTTTACACACCTTTGAATGACTTGAAATTTGATATGCAATCTCCTCACATATGTTCTAATAACCCAAAAAATTCATAGCCATTTGATCCCTTCAAGCCCATCTAATGCATCATCCAGGTCACCTACTCAAAATTCGATGCCAAATAGAACTTCATTTGTTACCTATTCATTCAATCATCAAAGTGAATCAACTTATTCCATAAATAAGCACAAACATTGCCTTTAATCACTAAACCACATTAAGAAACAATTAAACACCTCAAAGTCCACTACAATAATATAAAATATCATACTAACTAAGCTAAAAACACATAAATAACCCTTAAACACCCTGGAAACATAGTTTAAAAACACACTTATCATGCATAAAGAAAGATTCTCTACCTAAAGGAAATCAAGATTATAACCTATAAGAGATGGACCTTTCCAAAGTGTTGGATGGATTTAATGACAATGCTTATAAACTCGATTTATCAAGTTAATGCTACCTTTAATGTTAATGATTTGTCTTTATTGGACGTGGGTTATTCGAGGATGAATCCATTCAAGAAGGGAGGGAATGATGGAAATTTAATTACATCAATATTCACCCATCCATTACAAGGCATTGGAGGTCCTATGATAAAAGTCAGAGCTAAGCCCATAAAGGAGGTTTTGCAAGGGTTGATTAAGGTCATTAAATATAATAAGGCTATTTTAGATTACTTAAAAATATTACAAAGGTTAATTACTTATTTTCATGCCCAAGGAGATAGACAAACCTAACACATGAAAAATAATACTTTGAGCCAAATATACATCTAAATGCTTGCTTTTATTGAAGTCTAATCTGAATGTTCACCTTTTAAAAAGGTTGCTTTTAATGAAGCTTAATTTTCATATTTACCTTTTGAAAAGGATAATGACATAACCTTGAAGGGAAATTTTGTATTTTGATCTTTCTTCATTAATTATTATTAGTTGAAATTTTTTTTTAAGGATTTCAAATTTGAGACTGATTTGTACCCATTAATTAAGGGAATCCTTCTAAGTCAAGTCTTTCATATTTAGTTATAATGAGGAATAGTTAAGAAGACCATTTATTTTAGGAATTTTAGTGTTGGTGCCTATTTAAAGAGGCAATCTTATGTATTACTAAATCATCATTATCATAAAAAAAATATTTTGTGTTTTCTCTATCGTGAGGGCTTTCTCTTGGGTCTTTAATCAAGAACTAAATTTAATCTCTTCAAGAAAACTTGTAGTGATCAACTATAACCTTGGTTCCAATTAACAAGTTTGGTTGGGATCAAGTTTTTTACTTGATTCAAAATGAATTATAGGGTTTCTTTTCATTATTGATTTCAGGTCTTAGATTCTCTTTTACCAAGGTTAATATCAAAGATAGATTTTTACATATATTAGTTGACTAAAATCAGGTGTAAGATAACTCCAACAGAACATTAAACATAGGAATTGCAATCCATTCTAACATTTGGCCATTCTTTCTTAATGAAGTTCCCCATATGGCTATTTTTTATTTTATTTTTAATGCAAAAAAGATAATTAAATTAAAAAGATAAAAAGGAGATGACTCATTCCCTCCCCAGCTCTCAATCTATTACTCTAGGCAATAAACCTTAACTACTCGAGGGGTAGGTCCCTATGGTGCTTAATGAATTTAATAATCGATCTATTGCATTTGTTTTCCAAAGTAAATGCTAATGGTCCTTTTAAACGACCTAGCTGCATATACGGTGTGAGACTCTTTTGATAGGATGTATGGCATAATATTAGTGTAAATCCTTAAACATAATAGTGGAATGTTTAATAGAAAAATGTGGAAATGGAAATAACTTGAGCTATCGAGAATGTTGTTGGATAAACACATTCCATAATGCAAAGGAAAAACATTACCTTTGACAAATTATTTATGTGTAAGCACATTATTTATAGTTTTTGGCAAAAGAAAGCACACGTTTTAAACATAATTAACTCACCTTATCTCAAGGGTGGATTAAGTTCATTAATCGTTATCTCAACAACTAGAATAGTTGCATTAATTGATTGGTGTCATAATCTATTTCCTTTAATAGACAAACTATTTGGAAAGAAATAACTATCTTAAGACTGCTAGCATTTTATTTGATTCAAACATATCACTAAGTAGTTCAAGAGTGTGACTATAAAAAAACTACTTATAAATTGTTCCAAACAAATCTGTAAATAATGTAAGGCATAGACCCTCTACACATTGTATGTTTATCTTTATATATATATACACACACACACACACATATATATATATATATATAAAGAACAATATTAATATTGTCTATTAAATTCTTCTAAGTTGTTAAATATTTCATATTTATCTAGCAAGCAATGACATCTATGAAAGCTTTCATGCATTTAGGTTTAAACCAAAGACTATAATTAACCCACCTAAAAATGACAAAATAAAAATAAAAATCCTCTACACCTTATTTTTCCACCTTGTTTCCTTTACGCAACTTTAATGCACTATCTCATAAGAGTTGCCCTTCTTCTTATTTAAAAGATTAGTTGAAATTTAAAGGATAATATTCTAATTAACTTCAGATCATTATCAATCTCAAGTTAGTTGTTGAATATAAGTTATGTAATTTAAAAGGTTTAATTATGGATTTTTATTTGGTCTAACTCAAAATTTCTAGACTTTTCAAGAATATATTTTTTATGTGTTAGTGATCAATTCCATGTCAAACAGTTGTAATGACAAACATAAATTTCATCCCCTTCATTAACTATAAATATTTTTAGACTTCATAGATGTAAAAGCTACTAAATTTGCAAAGTTGGTTGACATCCCAAAGTTAATCTATTTTCTCATTCTTATGTCACAATCATTACTATTTTAATACATTGCAAACACCAAATCCTTGAAATAATTTAGTTATACAATTAACTTTATGCTCTGTCATAATTGCTAAAATGAATGAGTTCCAATATATCCTCTTTCAATTTTGGTCCCTTGTTACTATGTATGAACCATAGCTTCACCTCTTTCAACATTAAGAATGTTTGACAAAGCATTAGGCACTAAGCTACTAATGATTCCCTATCCACATTCTTTGTGTGGTCAACTCCTTTAATTACCAAAAATTTGAAGAAGTCGCATATTGGATGGCAAGTAGTTTGATGTTAATCTATCCAAATGCATGCAAAAAAAATATGTTATATGTAAAATATACTATTATTAAGACTGCACCAATCAACTCTACAAAAACCTCCCATATATTGGCTGCCACATGGTAAGTTTCTAATCCAAAGTATACATTCTGTTCATAACTCCATCAAATGCAACTAGCCAGGAGCAATAATAATGATATAAAACTTGTTTTCTTACATTCATTTCAAATGAGAGAAGAAGAGGAAAACACTAATCATATAAGTTTGATGAGCCAAAACTCAATTTCTTTAAATAGGTTTTCGTTGTACCACCAAATCATCAGCTGAGTAATAATTAGCAATAAGCTAATATATATATATATATATATGATGGATTATGTCCTCTATTGTGAAGTAATATAAATGTTAGGTTTGTATGGCACCTAAGAGGGGGGGTAAATTAGGATTTAAAACAATTTATCTAAACAAGATGAAAAGAATGAAAAAGCTTATAGCTAATTTAACAAAACAAACAATCTACTTAACAACATAGATGTGTGAAAAAAAAAGTAAGGGAAGAAGAGATACACCGGATTTATACTAGTTTAGAGCTGTCCACTTGCCCCTACATCTAGTTCACAACAACACTATTGAGATGATTGTACTAAATCAGCAAAAGAATACAACGTTTGATCTTACAATCCTTTTTAAGGTTCAAAGATAACCTTTCACTCAATTCTTTTCCTAAAGTTGAAGAATAACCTCTCAATTCTCACAAGAATAATACAACAGGAATTATGCTTCACTCAATTTTACTTGTAGTATAAAAGAGTTAGAATGATGAATGGATAATGAACCAAATCTAAATGCCTTACTCAAAGCTACACTGCACACAAAAAGAAAAATCCAAATCTCTCGGATACTTTGAGTAAAAATAAACTGATGAACACTTTAATTTTAATAATCAATTTTCTCTAAAAGTATTTCACATAAACTCTGCTCTATATATCACAAGTAAAATACTCTATTTATACACTGAAAATATGCATCTAGCCGTTGTCTCACAGTCTTATATCCATTTTACAATGGATATAATGATGTTACAGTAAATTAATTAAATTACTATTGAGTAATACACTGAATCATGATTTTACTCTTTCTTTCTATAGGCAAGATTCAATTGATCAATTGTCAAAAAGCTAGTATTTGGTCGACAATTATTCACCATTCGATCGACTAATCTAAGCATATTAGTGAAAACAACATTTATGTACTTTAAACAACTAATCTTAAATCCAAAATAAAATTAAACCAACCCAATCCAATTTTATACTTAATACAATCATACTAATTATATAACTTATGATTTCTTAATCAATTAAAACATTCATCAAGAGGTTTACTCACATGCAATTACATTAAACATATAAAACCTCTTGATTACTTACCTAAATGAATTTTCTAAATTATGTATGCATGAATGACCAAGCATAAGCCTTTTAAACCACCAAAATAAAATTAAGCAAAGCTTACACTTAAAAGGAACATAAGTAAACGTATTTCAACCTAAATTTCTTCTTCAATCTTTGTATCTTCACACAATTCCATTTTCCACTTTGAGATTCTTTGAGTGATCAAACTTGAGCTTTGTCCAACTTATCTTTCAACACATTACCAAAATAAGGCGGAACCTCCCTTGGTTCGACAATCTTCCCCGTTTTAGTGATGATAAAAAAAAGTGATATTATAAACACAATATAAACATTACATCAAACATTTGAGAAATTCAGAATTAAAGAATGACAATTTCATAAACAAAGGATCATAGTTTCAAACAAACAAACTTCAAAATTATACAATTGCAAAACATTACTCCCCCACAATTTCTACATTATAAACTCCCCTTAAATAAAATAAAATTTTATACATTCTATATAAAACATAATTTTATGCATTTTTCAATATAATATCATATACTTATGTCCCCCCTTTTTGGAATCATCAAAAGGGTACTCAAATACACATCTAAACATTATAAAACATCAACTAATATGTCTAAGCAAAATTCATTAGGTAATTAAGCCAATTGGTAGGCAAAGAAATCACAAAGAATATCAAATGAAGAAAAATATAAGTCAAAAATCTTCATACGAAGGAGTCAATAACATAAATGAATGGTGAGTCATACATCAAGAAGTATCAACAGTACATCAATTCTAAACAGAAATAAGTATCATCTAAGATGAATCTGATTGAGGTCGAGGAGGAAGCTAAGAGAGAAGCTAACAAAGAAGAGCGTTTTGCTCATAAAGTAAAGCACTTTGTGCATCCACCTTAGTCGTCAAATAATTAGCCTTGCAATGAGGGGAAGCAATCTCAAACTTAAAAGAAATAGGTGAAGGTCCAACAGATGTATCAAAAATGGGGGAAAAGATACTATTGTCATCATCTATAGGTAAGAGAATAGTATGACTCTAAATAGGCTCAGTATCTCTACAAAGAGCGGAATCACCACCATAAAGAGTAGGATCAGTGTCATCATCAACTTGAAGAGCAGTGGTAGCAAAACACTGCTACTACTGCTCATCATGAAGTATGAAGGTAGCTGAACATCACTCGTGCTGATGAGATCAAGTCATGTGACCATCCACAGGTCAAAAACCCATGTGTTTTAAGGAGTTTTGATCAAATCAAGAGTAGCTATCAAAATCATCTTCCATCATAAGGATTTGAAAATGTTGGAAGTTGTGGACAAGTATAAGAGAGTAAGGAACGTGCTGGCCATTATTCTTAGACCGAACAAAATGGATCATATTATGCAAAATGAAATCACCCAAATGGATTTTTTAGCAAGTATAAAGGTGGAAAGGAAACAAAGATCATCATACCCTAGGTCATTACAATGACCACTAGAGGAAAGGAAGCTGTATTTAATAAACATATAGTGGAATTTAGGGATAACGCTCAAGTTTCTTACATCTCCTGGTTTTCTATAATACCTTCCTCACTTTCTAACTCGAAAATGGTTTTATTTCTCTTGGCTAAGGTGTGAGGAGCATGACTAAACTTGGACATGCAATCGTAATGAGAAAAGATAGGAGGAATGGATATTTCTAGAATGGTGTTAAGTATGTCTATAAATCAGATAGGAACGTTTTCTACTTTAAATAGGATGACATACGCATCATTTTCTTTAACATATCTAAAGTTTGAGTAGAAAATACTTAGAGTAGTAAGACAAATTTTAGAAGAAAGAGTGAAGAGAGGCTTCCACCCTCTCAAAGAAAAACTACACAAGCTCATTTTCTTTAAACATATCTATTTAATTAGGAACAATGAAACATTTTTTTGAAAACCCTCAAGCCATAATCTTGAAATTGGTCAGAATCAACATCTAAGTAGTCATCCTCTTAACAGGCTTGGGATCTCTTACTCCTAGAGGTACTACCACCTTAAGTCCTAACCATATTGAGACTTTAAACAAGTTAAGAGTGCAAGATCTTAATATGAAATAGATTTAAGGATAGCAACAGACACCTAATGAGGGGCTATAAGAGTGGATAAGGTGCATAGGTTATGACTTTGTCTTTATTTAATAACACAACCTACATGAATGTAAGAATATAGATGACTAAATGCTTACAAATTTCTAAGGACTACAATGTTCTTGTATGCATGATATGAAATTTAGACCAAAAATAGAACATCTAGAACTTAATCAAAATTCAAAGGAGAATAGTACACCTTGGCAAATCTTTAAATTATTAAAACATTAGTTCAAAATTTCTAAAGACCCTAATCAAGTTAGAAACAATTTTCCTTAAAGACAAGGATTAAGGAAAAGGTAACTTTTATTAAAATAGATCCAATTAAAGGAATAATCAAACTAATTGAACAATTAAAAACTTTATAAAATTATAACTTCATAAAAAAGATAGTTTCAATTGATAAAGGAAATTTAAAAGGCCAAAGCTGAGAATGAAATTAACAAAAACTTTAATTAAACTTCAACTTTCAAAGGGGTAAGCTTATGAAAATCAATTACAAGTCTTGAATAAACCGTAGATACCATAACCAAAATTAGGGAAAACAAAAGTTTAAAGCAATTAAGTTAAATTGATTATCTTATATTATTCTTAATCAAGTTTCTAACAGTTCAATTCCACTAAAAATGAATAAATTTCGCCAAAAAATCAAATATCCCCTAAAAATCAAAACGAAAATTTATGGAAAGTCAAAATTAGGCATATACAATTGTAATTGAGTGAACAAAATCCTTAACAAGGCATCATATTGAGTTTTCAAGGATCAATTTTAAAAAATCCCATAATTTAGTCAAAATTTCAAATAAACCCTTGGAATTGAATCTAAAATTTGGGGAAAACGAAATTGAAATCATATAGATGCAATTGGATGACCTAGAATCTTAACTACGCTTCAAATTTTATGAAAACACAAAAAATTCATGCTAATTTCTCAATTCAACATAAAACCCCCAACTCTATAAACCTTAAAAATGCCTAAGATGGAGATTGAAACATACTAAGAGTAAGTGAACCTAAATGATAGAGGACTTCGGATTAGGATGTTATTAGGAGTAGAAGGAGAACTTCGAGGACACCTGAAGCTCACCAAAGAAGGAGAATGTCTAGAGAGTAGTGTCAATGGAGAGAAAATGGGAAAGAAAGAGTTTTTCAAGGGAGAAGATGTTTAGAGGAAGCTGCAGATGGCTTTAGGAGCCAAAAAAAAAAAAATACTTTGATGGCTCATAAACTCAAAGAAGGAGACTAAGAAACTTCGAGGAGCGAAGATAATGGAGAAAAGGTTAGAGAGGAGAGAGAGATAAAAATAAAACAAAAGAGCAGAGTGAGAGCTTAAAATGAAATAAATTTAAACATCGGTTGACCAAATTCACCTAACAGTCGACTACTAATAGGTCGACTAAACTACCATCATCGATTGACTAAACCAACTAAAAGCCATGACAACAGGCATAACATAGAAAATTTTCCATTCATCCAGATTTTGAAAAACAAAATTTTTCAAGATAATTTTAACGATTCTTATGTACATAATAGTTGAGTACTTTTCAAATTGTTTTTCTTCAATCTTTTTATTTTGATTTTCCACTTGATTCAACAATAGTGAGTTTTTCCTTTTGTTCTTAAAGGTACCTACAAAACACATAGATTTAACATCGTTGCTATATCCTAAGCCCTGTTTATCATTACCAAATTTTTGAACACTTAACTTAGTTTCTAGTTTTTCTTTGCCCTCTATAAATTTTGCAAGTGGTTCCTTAAGGAATTCTACTTCTTTATTTAAGGTGATATTTTCATTTACCAATTTGTCGTTATCTTTATTCATAGATCTTTTCTAAGTCCTTCATTTTCCCTTTTTATATTCATTAATTATTTTATGGATTTCTCTTTTTTTTCATGCAATTTCTTCTTTTATTTAGCTAAGTCTTCTATGAATTCTAGCAGTTCCTCGTACATATATTCAACTTCACAACCATCATTTAAGTGACAACTACTTACCTCATTGTGAGCTATGAAGCACATGTTTGTGACTTCTTCCTTTTCGGAGTCATTTGATTCACTCCATGCTGCCTTCATAACTTTCGCCTTAAGGTCCTTATTTTCTTTCTTTTCTTTCTTTTCATCTTCTTGGAGTTATGGGCAATGTGTCTTTAAATGACCTTTTTCACTACATTAGAAACAAGCTATGTTAGCAAATTTATTTTTAGATTGATACTTACCTTCTCTCCTTTAAATGGAAGCCTTTTTTCGTGTAAGCTTTCGTAAGCCTCTTGTAATGAGTGTGACTGATTCTTCTTTGTCACTTCTATAAGATGATTCTTAATTTTCTCTATCTCAACCTTGAATGCTTTTTTTTTGTGTGACATCTTCTTGCATGCATATCTTTCAACACCATTTCGAGTGTAAGTAGCCATCCAATAAGCTCATTGAGGGATAAGGCATTCAGATTTTTTTTTCTTAGATTGTTGTCACTTTAGGCTCTCGTGACTTCAGTAGAGACCTTAGGATTTTCTTACCAGGCTCAGGATTTGAATAAGTCTTACCTAGATCTTTTAAAGCACTAACAATAATGTTAAAACAAGCATATATATTAGAGATATTTCATCATGTGTCATTTTAAACTATTTGAACTGATGAGTGAGCATGATTATTTTAGTCTCCTTTACTTGATTTGTTCCTTCATGTATGATCTTTAATGTGTTCCAAATATCGTGCGTAGTTTCACACATAGAAATTTTATTAAATTCTTTTATACTTAAAGCACAAAACAAAACATGCATGGCCCTACTATTCAAATAAGTTAATTTCTTTTCTTCAATACTTAACTCATTATTTTTCTTAAGGACAATTTCATTACCTATGAGTTTGGAAGGTAAGGTGGTCTATTCTGAAACAATAAGCCATAGGTCTATACTTTCACTCCTCAAGTAATGTCTCATCCTAATCTTCCAATACAAATACTTGTTTCCATCAAAGTAAGGAGCTTTATGAGTGTTTCGACCTTCAAGACTATAAGAGGAAGAAAAGTTATGGATCATGTATGCTATAAAATCTTTACTCACTAATTCATTGGAATTAATATAACGGGAGACCTAGGCTCTAATACTAATTTTTAGGTTTGTACGAACCTAAGAACGAGTAAATTAGGATTTAAAACAATTTATCTAAACAAGATGAAAAGAATAAGGAAGCTTATATCTAATTTACCAAAACAAACAATCAACTCAATAAAATAAATGTGTAAAAATAAAAAGTAATGGAAGAAGAGATACACCAGATTTACACTAGTTCAGAGTTATCCAC
>JAOXYD010113730.1:0-11390 GCA_028565735.1 Pinacopodium congolense
TTACTAATTCAGAACCTTCTGAATAAATTGATGTATAATAACAAACAAAAAAAAAAAGCAGTTTAGAGACATCAAGCATAAAAATTGAAAAAAGCTTTATTTAACAGAAAAGTAAAGCAATATTGATCCCCTACAAGTTTATTTTTTCCTTTTAATGGAACCATCTTGTAGTAATGGTCCAAAGAGTAAAGGAAAAGACGTGATTAGATAACTGTTAATACTGTTTACACTTCACCTTAAATCCAACTTTGTTATCAAGGCATGCATGCCAGTCAGCTTTCATTTCTTTCAAGGGAACTCGGTCATGAGGCCTATTAGAAATAGAAAATCAAATGACCACTTTGTACAAATAGTATGTAGAAGGGAAGAACAAAGGCAGAGTTTTAAGATATATAATGCACACCTCTTTGGTCCTGAAACGCAGGGTTCAACTTCTGATAGATCCAGTTGCAAGTACGAATTGTAGACTCTCTCCTGTTGAGGCTGCCTCACAGAAATTCAATGACCTTAAACTAGGAAAGCAATATTACATATACCATTAGTTCATAAGCAGACTGGTGGTGAAAATATTTACCTCAGAATAATCGACAAACATTTTGTTTGCACGCAAATATGCTTCTATCATTGCTACCTAGCAAATAGAATCATGCAGTACAACCAATAAGTAGTATCTATCACCAAAAGATTTAAAAAAAAAAAAAGCAGGATCAATGGAGAGAAAAGACCCTACAATTTCATCACTTCTTCCTGTCAATTTGAGATATTGCAAGGTAACATTATCTACAGGAAAGAAACCCATGGTTGCTCCATACTCCGGAGACATATTTGCAATGGTGGCTCTATCGGCCAATGACAATTCACCCATGCCATCGCCTGCATTCATATACAAATAAATTTCAGTTGGCATACAGTATACCAATCTTTAGTAATTGAGGATTCTAATTTTTTCTCACGAATTAGACAATCTGATCTTACCATAAAATTCAACAAATTTGCCAACAACACCATGTTTCCTCAGCATTTGAGTGACGGTCAGAACTAGATCAGTAGCAGTTACACCATCACGCAACTTTCCAGACAATTTGAATCCAACAACACCAGGCAACACCATACTCATGGGCTGTCGATCATGCAAAGCCATGTATCAGAAGCCCTGATGACAAGAAAACTTCCATACAACCATTCTTATTGTAAACATTGGCATGCCACAAAGGCTCTCTTCTTCAACCAAATAAACCTTTAAATAAAGATTAAATATCTAATATCCTGCAAAATATCATGAACATATCATCAAGAACTTTAAAAATCAAGTTATTTTAGAGTTACACAGATCGGCTCCAAAATTCAAACTAAACAGAAGAATTACAAGAACCAAGAAGAACAAATGAAGGCCCATCCTCAAAAAAACAAGCACACTTTTACCTGGCCAAGCATTGTTGCCTCTGCTTCAATTCCTCCAACACCCCAACCAGCAACTCCTAACCCATCGATCATAGTTGTATGCGAATCAGTACCAACCACGCTATCAGGGTAGAGCATACCATCAGAGTTAAAGACAATCCTTCCGAGATACTCCAGATTCACCTTAGAAATTAACAAGTAGGAACCGTCAATATCATTATAAACCACTTCGAGTGAAACCCATGACAGTCTCATACACCTTATTCTTCTGATATTGAGACAAATCTAATGAAGAATAGTCACAAATAGAAGGAAAATTAAACTATCATAAGTCAGTCTAGCTTACCTGATGGACAATTCCAGAACCAGGGGGTACGACAAGCATGTTATGGAAAGCAGAAGCACCCCATCTGAGGAAAGCAAATCTCTCCTTATTCCTCTGAAATTCAAGTTCCATATTTGCTTGCACTGCATTTTCAGATCTTGCAACATCAACTTGAACTGAGTGATCCACAACAAGGTCTACCGGGACCTGAAGGACAAATAGAATAATGTCTCAATATCAAAAGATTTTAGCAATGCATTTACATCTCAACCTAGAAAACAATACCGAGTAACTACCCGTAAAAAATACAATCACAAAAAGCTACTAGATCTTTGTTCTGGTAGAATATCCAGTTGAATTAACCAACCGCAGAGCAAGGATGCATAAGGCCAGGGATTGGTAAATTTTATACAAACCAATGGATTGATCTTCTGAGGATCACTGCCAAGATTCTTTATAGCATCCCGCATACAAGAAAGATCGACCACTGCTGGAACTCCAGTAAAGTCCTAGTGAAAATCGACAACAGGAAAAATAAAAGAAGTATTAAACCCTTAATGACTGAAATAAACTCTGTTCTTTGCTAAATTGATGCTACAAACCTGCAGGAGAACACGAGCAGGCTTAAACGGGATCTCGACTCCCTTGAGTGAAGTCTTTTCCCAGTCAATGATTTTCTCAACATCCTCCTTCTTAACTTGAAAATTATCACAATTACGAATTGCAGACTCCAAAAGTATTCTTATAGAATAAGGCAGTCTGTCTGCAAATACCAGACAAGGTTTTGCTTCATAAAAGAGGTGATAAACTAATAATAACAACTTTACAAGCTTTTCAGCAGCCACGTAAGAAAAACAAAAGGAAATTATCGAGCATCAATTTCATGACGACAGTACCAATTCTCGGATCATTCAAGGCAAGCAAGCTGTAGAATTTTCCACATTCTCCACCCCCAGGCTTGGGAAGGCTCGTCAATATCCCCTTGAAAGGATTTTCAGAAGCTGGATCAATGATATAGAGAATGAACAAGCCTTTTCAGCAATAACAATTAGATGACTAAGGAAAAATACAACCAAAGAATTCCCAACCCTTTCTGAATTAAAAAAAAAAAAAGAATATAACTCGAAATTTCCTGTTCAGAAAAGTTACAAGATCAAGATACAAGTAAAAACAAAGTTAAGAATATCACCAGGGTAAACAGAAGTTTCTCCTGTTCACTCTCTGCTAATCAGCATTGGTAACAAATAACCATCTAGCAGATAACTGTTGGAATCGATGCTTTCTCTTGAAAAATCAAGCTAAGGATCCCCTAACTCCAAATTAAAGAATACAACAACTTCATCATTTTGTGAACATTAATATGTCCTTCTGATACTTGGTAACCATTAATGCTTTTGTAAGTTTTATGGTCAAACTAATGGATCATTCAAATATATAGACAAGGATTAAATGTTAGAGACGAAGATTATGCATAATGAAGCAAGTATGAAGCTAAATTTGAATAAACGAACCATGACAGCAATGATACTCTTAATAGAATAGTTCATGTTTGGGGCCATTGCTATAGTGACTTGAAGAAATCAAAGTAGATCATACCATATTGAGTCTAAACAAGTTAGCTCATGTTTTTCCCTGGCTTGTTTAAGCATTACAAAATAATTAAAAAAATGAGCGCTCAACGTCAGCTGAAGTAAGGTTGAAACAATAATGTGAATACTTCAGCTTATTCATGGTTTGAATGCTTATTTGGACAAAACAACTTCTTCATCTTCTTTTGATGTATTCTCTAACTAATTTGGTAGCTTATCTAGATGTTACTAAAGTTGATGTAACCATTAGAACTAAGACTTTATGTTTTTTATCACAAATTAGTGGAGTTAGTCTGAATCTATTTGTTATTATGATAGCAAAGCATATCCTAGTTTATATGTTGTTTTTACTCGATATATGTGACAAGGAGAGTAGCCAAAACGTGTGGCATGCTCTCATTTGTGCATATATGCATTTTTAGGTAATGAAAATTTTTATTTTTGACCCATAAACAAGAATGATGTCAACTTGTTCTTTCTCTGCTCCAGTTTGATGTGTTTCCAACTCCATTTCCAGCCACATTACTCGTATTCCTTGACAATTATTCCATTCCCTTCTCAAGTTTCATCTCTGCTCTATGAGTTCTAGCAAGGAAACAGAGGATATAAACACATTTGCATGATCATCTAACCGATTAGCATTTGACTAACTCTTCCACAATTCAAACCCCATTTTTCAAACCATTTCATAATCAATCAAACAATAAGAGAAAGTTGTTACCTCCCACATCAGACATAAAGACGTGTTTTGAGCCATTTAAATGATTAGTACAACCCTTTAACTCTTGAATCAATTTTTAAGTTAGAGTTAGCCCTTTAAGATGGTATCAGAACAGGTTGATGTGTTGGCCTATGGATGATCAGCTCAAAGTCGGGTTAAGGAGAGTGTGTTACGTGTCCTGAACCATTTAAATGATTAGTGCAATTCATTAACTCTTGAATCGGTTTTTTGGTTAGAATTAGGCACTTTAAGAAAAGTATCGATGAACAACTCAACTCCCTAACCATTTTGATCATCACAAGAGAAAAACTCCAAGCAAACCCATGATTCAATACTAATTTCCCCGCATTTCTTATTAACTGCACATTAATCATATGAAAGAGATAACTCTCTCTGAAACCAAATGCTGTAGTCTTGTAGGCACATACCCACGGTGGAGACACCACGTTGAAGGCGCTCAATGACTGGAGCCGAAGTTCGAGCTGACTGAGAACGGAGGCTCATGGTGGAGCAACAATCAATTCCATGGCTCCACCGTGGCCCCCGCCACCGCAGAGAACGTAGCGCCGCAGAGAAGCTCAAAGAACGAGAGTTGTGGCAACAAAACGACAACGAAGGAGAAGAACGAACAGCAAATGAACGAGGAGGAGGAGAAGAAGCTAAACCTCTTATAAATGATGAAGATACCCGAGAAGCGAAACGAGACCTAAGCAGTGAAGAAGAAGGTGAAGTTGGCACGTACATAGTATATACTCCCGCGCCACAAGCTTACCAGAGAATGAGAGAGAGAAGCTTAGAAGGTCGAAACTACAAATGGAAGTCTCTCGTAAGTTATAGATTTTACGTGAGGGCTTTGTAGTAGACGGTGAAATGTGGGTTTTTAAGGTAGTATTTAGACGTCCCGAGGTTTTTTTTCACTTACAAATGAACGGTGTATGAGCTTAGTCTGAATTTGATGTCTGAAATGTTAGTCTTTAAGTGCATAAACTCATTTTCCACATTATCTTTGACAACAAGAAAATGGGCATTTAAGATTATTACTGAACAATGCTTGATTAACTATATCACTTAGTAGCATAATCTTCCAGAATTTATAATAATAATTACAATAATAATAATAATGTGCATTCTTTTATAAAATAAAAATGGTAGTTAATTATTAATCTAAGGATTTTTATAATTAGGATAAATAATTGTGACGGTTTTTAACTATGTATCAGTTCTTTCTTTGTAATAATGAGAAGTTGTGCGCGTTGGCCACGTGAATCGTTGTACGTTGATGAGCACTATCCAAAACTAAGGCAAATGGTGTTGACGGGCCCAAACTAGAAGTAGCGTGGCATGATTTCTGAGTTGCCAACTGGAAGAATCTTTCATTTTGAACTTTGGAGTGGCTTCCCGAGACTTAATTGACGGCATTTGGAATAATTGGCGCCATGTTATGTCCTTTTTATTTTTTATTTTTATTTTTTAATTATAAAATTATTTAAAAAATATGTATTTTATTTTTATTTATAAATATTATTTATAAATTAAAGATATAAATAAAAATATAATTTATAAACACCTTTTATTCTCTATTTCTATGTAAACGAAACTTACATCTTATCTCTAATTATCACTAAATCACATAATTCTTCCAATATTTTTTCAATCTTCTCTTCTAATTTCTTATCCTTTTTTTCTCAAACAAATGTTTTTTTAGTAAAAAAATATATAACTAAAACTAAAAATTACTTAAAAATAAAAGTGATGTTAAACGATATCTAAAAAGTACTATCAATCATTTTCAACACTAATAAATAAGAAAGATATTCTTTTGTTGCACTGGTATTAACTAATATTTAAAAATAAAATAAGTTTAATATTTAAAAGTTTAATTGGTGTCATATTCTATAAAGGCAGTATTATTGGTTCATATATAACATTTAATAGGAGGGTAAATTAGATGAATCTAAATTTTTCTAAGTTTTTAAAATTAAATAATTTTTTTGATGTAATACAAAATATAAAATAATATAATAAATAATATAATAATATGACTTGAATTAAAATAACCTTGAAAAGTTAAAAAAAGAAGAAAAATGCAAATTGATTTTTATAGTGATTCGATTTATAATTCATACTTATGTCCATTTTCTACTATCTTGTTAGAAATTTTAAACCCGTTTGGATCAATTTTCTGTTTCCGTTTTTTATTTTTAATTGTGTATTTTTATCGATTTTTATGTATTTTTTGTTTCTGTATTATTTTTTTATTTTTGTGTTTTATTTTTATGTTATTTTTATTTTTACACTTTTTTCAGTTTCTGAATTTAGAATAATAGAAATATAAATAGAAACAAAAAATATTAACAAACATGTCCTTCATTAATAGTATATTCTTTAACAAGTGAAAATCAACCCTTATATTATCACACTCTTTTTTATGCGACAAGAGTAACCTTTTTTACAATTTTGATATCAATAATTTTAGAACTCTAAAATATACTCACAAAGATTTTTCCTGACTAGCTTAAAGTGTTTTAGAGGGATTTAAACCAAAATCAATGATAAATACATATTAAACTTCACAAGCATACCTAAAAACTACTCAAAAACTCAATTAAATGTTTTTTTATTCACTTTTACTCAAACCCATGTGTAACTAGCCTCTAAACACACTTATTACTTGTAAAAAAATCTTAAACTAGCTTTTTGTTATCTTTAGTATGCATTAAAAACTAATTAATATACGTTTTATTATTGAAACTAGTTGTTGGAACTGAATTTCTCACGTCATTGGTCAACCTCTCAAAATGTATTGATCTACCAATCTGTGCAAAAAATAGTACACTGATCTAACTAGTCGACTAGTCTTTCCTTAAATTGGTTTTTAACACTTTTTAACACACTCTATCACATTTCAATTGCCCCAAAATATTTTTTAATATTTTCAAACACCTTTTTTTTCACACACACACTCACACATCAAAATAGTTCTTCAAACGATTTTCATACATCAAGAGGATTATTTAAAAATTTGCCCACAAAATTCCTCTTGATTATGTACTATATGCATAAATCTAAACAGGAATGCATTATACATTATTTGAGCCCGATATACATCTTGAAAAGACTAAGATAAGATTAAAATAAGAATTACAAGATATAGCTTATGAAAACACTATCTTAGTCTTTGATCTTGAACTTTTTATATATTTTTTATGATTCTTACTTAAGCTCAAAAGTTCTAAATTATATTTCTTAAACACTTCTTCTTTAAATCTATCTTTTCAAAATATCAAACACAATAAAATTATTAGTAAAAATATTATTTTGTCATCATCAAACCGTAAGTAGAACCTCCTTTTATTCAACAGGCATAAAACTAATATAGAGTGATAAGAAGTAGGAATTATAGGAATAAATAAACATAAAATATTGAAATAAAATGCTTTATTAAAATAAAAATACAATATCAATATTTGTTAATATATAATCAATTAGTAACAATTCTAACTAGAAATGAATATAACATAAAAATTCTAAAATAATATTAACAGTTAAAATTATATTTATAAAGGAGATCGCGTATTTTCTTATGCTATGTAAAGAGTCATAAGTAACGCATTCATTCAAAGTACTTTTATCAATGTCTTTTACTACATTTAATTAGACCATAAATAAGTAATATATGAGATTATTTTCTATTAGGGTTAATCATATTTGTCGTCTTAAACTTTTCATCATTTTTTCAACTGAGTCTTATATCTTTGAAACTTCTTATTGAAGTCTTATACCTATGTGGATTAATCAAAGGCAGCCCTTTCACATAGATATAGTACTACCTTTGATTAATCCACATAGGTATAAGACTTAATTGAAAAAATTATGAAAGGTCTAGGACTACAAATATAAGTTTTCTAATTAAGTCCTATACCTATGAGGATTATTCAAGTTAGTCCTTCCACATATGTCTAGGACTATTTTTGATTAATCTGCATAGATATAAGAATTCAATAAGAAGTCTCAAAGATATAAGACTCAATTAGAAAAATAACAAAAGGTTTAGAACTACAAATATAGCTATCCCCTTTCTATTATAATGTATTTGTAAGAATTTAGTGATTATCACAAAGATTATCTATAAACATAATTATGACATATGCATCAAAATAACAACACTCATGTATTTGAATTGATCTCTATAATTCCACTAGTTAAACAACTTAGAAATCCGTCTACAAAGAATATATAATATTTTGATAATAAAACTTATATCATCATTTTGAATTTAAAACCTTATATAGTTAAATTTAAAATATTAACTACCCTTGGTAGTTAATTAAATGATCAATGACGAGGAAACTCTCATGGGTGTATATCTGTCATTCATCATCTCCCACTCACACATGATGAGTTTTAATCCAATTGAAATTATACAGTTCTCATACTTATCCAATAACCAGTATGACTAGCATACGACGAGAGCACATTGTCATATATATGTTAAAGAGTATATGACATCTAGATAAACAAGTTGAGCCTAGGACTTTTTTATCTTTGAGTAGATATTGTATTCTATACCCTAAGTCATATCTCGCATTTTTAATTTCCTTTGATCTCATTTATTTTATTATATCATAACTGTATTCAATTTCTCTACTAAAGAGACGATGCCTATTTATGAATACTTTTCATGTGAGTTAATGGTTAAAATTACATGACCTTCCTCTATTTTCAATTCTTTTTTTAATTAAATTCAATTTTCTTTCCTAGTATTGTTTCCTAAGATCGCATTTTGCATTATCTTTTAATAACAACCTAAAGTAGCAAACCTTAAATTCAATTATTAAGAATTAGATAAAAGTCAAAAGGGTATATAATGAGAATCTTCTCAACCTCTAGGGTTTCACACAATATAAGATGAGATCTTGAGACTAACATTTATCCCTTTGGTAGTCATTTTTGCACACATAATATGAATCATATGTTACAATATTTACCTATTTCATTTAACTTGAACGTATTTCATTCAAAAATACCATACAAATGATAGTTCAAGCATACTTAATATTTAACTTAAGTTCACTTATCTACACTAAAATTTTTTAGAACTCACATCTGGCAACTTAAGACAGATGTGGTGATAGTTTAATCACTTCGAACCAATTTCCTTATAATATACCTTTTGTTAAAACAACATTTATGGTTTAAGTTTCTCGCTCTCAATTATCACCCAGATAATAAACTTTAAACAAGTCTCATCTCTGGTGATCATAAATACTATAGGCGATTACCTATGTGAGAGGGTCAATTTATGATCCATCCAATATACTCTAGCTTCATCAAAAAATACATTTATTCAAAAACTAATATATTCATGAATTAAATGGTACATAACTTATAATAGTCATCATATATTTACATTCAAATATGACATTACAATGAATGAATTTATCCCCTAATGACTTTACATGTCTAATATATACATTACGAGAAACTGGTTTTGTCGTTAGATCTGTCACCATATCTCATGTAGATATATATTTCATTTTCTCTTCTCCTCGTGCAACTATATCTTTCATATAATTGTACTTAGTATCTATGTGTTTTGTTTTACAATGAAATTTGAAGTCTTTTGTATAAGTGATTGTAGCTTGACTATCACAGTTGATAGTCACTTAATCAATTTTATCTTTAATGAGTTCTAAATGCACTAAGAATCGATGAAGCCACATAACTTCTTATACTATAACTGATAATGAAATAAATTTAGCTTCTATCGTGGATAATGCAATGCAGGATTATTTCTTACTTTTCCATAATATTGCTCTATTATTGAGCAAGAATACATATTTGGAGGTCAATTTTCTTTCATCTAAATCTCCTCCCTAGTTTGCATCTATATACTCCTGTATACGTAGGTCATTACCTTCATAACATAATGCATAACCTGTTATACCCTTTAAATATCGTAATATTCTGTTTACTACTTTCTAATGTGCATGTCCTAAATTTGATTTATATCTGCTTACCATCCCAATAACGTAGTAAATATATGTTCTTGTACACATTATTGTGTATATAAGACTTTTGACTATACGAGATAAGGGAACTTTCTTCATTTGTTCTCGTTTTTGTGGGTCGTCATATAATTTATCTTGTTGAATCCTTCCTCTTTAGTAATAGGAATATCAATTAGTTTGGAATCTTTCACTACGACATAAAGAACTTTAAGCAACAGATAAAAAGTGCAGCTAAAAGTACAATTATTGTTATTTTATCACTATTGCAACAGTTTTCATGGCGTCATCTAAAGTGGCGTTGCTATAAGTATAAAGCAACAGAATTTATTAATTAAGCAAAAAAAATAATAGTGTTGCTTTAAGTTCTTACTAAGGCAACAGCGTAGTTTTAAACTATGGCAACAGTATTGAATAGATATAGCAACATTTTGACTGCTTATAAGACAACAAATTAATTTTTTTTAGCAGCGATATTTAATAATCAAAAGTAACAGTTTATCATGACATTAATAACAACATATAATAAAGTAAGTTTCTCTAAAATAGTGAAAAAAGCTCTTTATATTCATTTATTCATAATAACATATAGTAAAGTAAGTTGCTCTGAAATAGTGAAAAAAGCTCTTTATATTAATTTATTCATTCATTCAACACATCTTTTTACAGTATTAAAGATCATAAGTTCAATTTGATAATAAAAGAAAAAAATTCAATATAAAATAGTCTAATCTTTTTCCTAATTGTCCCAATCCAGAAGACAACTTTTTTTAACTCGTACATAAATTTTCATTCATTCAACATGTTTTCTTCTTTTTCCTGTATTGCAACATTAAAGTTAGTCCTCGTCTTCAATCTCAAATGAGTCTCTACAAGTCTTCAATCTTAAACACTAACTTCCATCTTGCTTCTTAAATTTAAAGCAATTATCTGTTGCTTGGATAAATAGCTCTTGGACCTAAAAAAATCCTTTTTCTGCAACCACGAAGCATATAAGTTTGAAAAAACTAAAAAGATAATAATTAATGTTATTAGGCTTTTTCAATATTGTCTCCTAATCATCATCTCATTTGCCATAACATGAATTCTGAACTATAAGAAACATTCCTTATCTATACGACAAAAGAAAATAGTAAAAGAGAACAAACTTTCATATTCAATCTTACTCAACAAGAAAGGAAACAAAGAAGCAAAGGGTAAAGCACAATCAAGCATAACCAAAAGGCATCTAATATTGGTTGCATAAATTAATCAAAGCATCCTAGATGGAGAGTCAATGCCATGTTTAAGAACAAGAAAAAGGGTACATAGAGAGAATTAGAAGAAAAGAAGCAAAGGGTAAAACA
>JAOXYD010113741.1:0-11389 GCA_028565735.1 Pinacopodium congolense
ACTAAGAAACTGAATTTCCTTAATAATTTCCATGAGCTTATCTACATATGAAACTAAATTTCCTTAACAATTTCTATGAGCTTATCTACATATTATTTGATGAACTCATTATCTTCTGTCCTCAAAAATTCAAATTTAAAATCTAAAATTTCCTAGTTTTTTCACTCCATATATATGTCTCCTTAAGCTTGGCCTAAGCCTCTATGTGTTTCATAGGCTATAATACTTGTGAAAATTGATTTTAAGATTGAAACATGAATGTAAGACAAATCTCCAAGTGCTTTAGAGTCTTCTTCACGATCCTTGATTTGATTGAGAGTTAGATTGTTTCTTTAATATTTACCTTTCAAATTCAACCCACTTTCTCAAATCAAGACCTCGCAAGTGAGCTTTAAACTTGACAACCCGAACTTGATAGTTTTCACCATTAAAAACTAGGGGTGAAAGAGCTGGCTAGTTACTTTGAAGCCCTAAAGGTTTAAGTTTGAGTCTTTTAAGAGGAAGTTTTGCAAATATACTCTCTCGGTCACTTATAGATCCTTTAAGAACTTTGAGCAATCTAATACCATCTAAGTTTATTAGATTTTTAAAAAAGATGTTGATATTTTGTTTTGGTTGACCTGTCATTCCTTACATCCTAAAAAATACTTATAGAAACTTTCATTTAAGGAAAGATCTTAAAACAAATATTGATGTACTAACTAACTAGATTTGATATGATAGCCAGGTTTTCATATTATATTAGCATAAAAATAGAATATCTAGAAAATTCTCACTAGACTAACAAATTCTAATGATTTTGTTATTTATAACACATAAAAAGCATTATATTGACTTAATTAATGAACAGATGCATACATTAGATAAGCAAAGAAATGCGATCTTCAACCTTTACCTCTAGTGGAATGATTTATAAGACAAACTTTGATGGAATAATGTAGATTTAGTGAAGTAACTGAATTGGCAAACACGTGAGCTTGTATATGTAGTAATTTTCACTTCCTCACAATTAAAATGGTTCATTTTCCTTACACTAACAACCAGTAAGAAAGAGCCACAACATCTAATTGGAAATACAATTATTGTAATCCAACTACTGCAACCAAGAAGAATTAGCATGACCACCAAGCATATATATTAAGCCCTAACAGAGTAAGTTAATAATCAAAGTTTGAGTTACTGACCAAATTTTGGCTTTAAAGGGGTTCTATATTATTTAGTTAAGTCCCATACTAATGAAAATTTTCACAAAAACTAAGACCACAACTTGTTCTTAACTTGGTTGCCAATGATGCTTTTTAAAGAGAAAAAAATTAACTACAGTCTAATAACTCAAAATCATGTATCTATTATTGTTTTAAAGCTATACATTGGATTTCTCTTTCCATGCATTTGTCTCCAAGCCATTAAAACTAACTGCAAATATTTAAAGGCCTAAAAAAAGATATCAAAACATAGCTTCTCTACACTTTCTCATGCACACTTATGAACTAGACTTTTAGACACTGTATCTTTTCATCTAACCCCAGCCCACTCATGATTTATTAGTGAAGGATTTGTATAATGTTTATGTTTTGTGTACATACATAAATTGTGATAACTCACTACACTTAGATAACTAAGTACTAAGCTTTTTGGAACTTACTTATGCTTGATGATGAACATTTTCATTAATCATTACAGACAGTAGATTTATTTTTTAATTTCATTCATCAAGATTTCTAGGACCTAATCAAGAAACTCTATCACAATTACTTGCAATATAGCCATTTTAATAGTTGTCATCAAAAAAGATATTTACGATTTCCTAATAAAATATAACTATACTTGCAATTCATAAAGCATTTATTTAAATAAATATCAAGAGGTAAAATATTAGAAGAAAAAAGAGAGATAAATATCTCAAATGTTAGGTCTTCAAAACACTTATCAAAAGGAGTGAATTCATAATGTAAAACAAATAAGAGGCAATAATTTTCTTCTCATTCACTACAAAATGTGGTATTCTTATACAAAATATAGGATTGTGGGGTATCCTAAAAGAATTCTACTACTCTCAGCAATGAAAGATTTGAGATATCTTCCTATAATAGCCCAAAAAAGCCTCAATGCATTACCCACTGCTTGCTTGATATTTTTTGTGCTACCACCATATTTTATAAAGTGTATTTCACTAATTATCTTTCATAATTCACTAAATATATGGAGTTAGCTAAAGCTCAAATCAAAATATGAAGTTAAACTTGCATTTCAAGTTATTTTAAATTTTACTATGATTTTAGGAGACATTTTATTTGAAAATAGCCATTTTCACATTATATTAAATTGAAAATTTTATTTATTTATTACAAAAAATAACCTTATCAAAACTAATAAAATAGAAACTAATTGTAAATTCCAATATCAAGGATCTCAAGTATAATTCGACTGTGAAGATTATGAATTCATTCTAACAACAAAAAACTCCAATGAAAAAGGTTTTATGAAATTAATTAAGGATAATAGATTTAAGATATTTTCTTTTCTCCACTAAAAGAAAGTAGAAAATTGACAATGCTTCAACAACTATTTATTTCCAATCAAATTATTTAAAATTTAAATAAATTGGTGAATCCATACATTTTAATTAGAAAATATCCATATTTAAAAGGTAGGATCCATATATATTGTAATATAATTAATAAATTTACTCAATTCTTTTTCTCTTAATAAGTTTTAGATTATAAAATAGATGATAAACTTAGGCCTCATTTCCTATCATTTATTTGTATTATTTCTTGTTTTAGTTTATTCAAAAGCATAAAAAAAATAACGAAACATGTTTATTTTGTTATGTTTTGTTTTTTTATAAAATAAAAATGAAAAATAGAAATAAATAAACCAACAAAAAAATCATGTCTACATAAGTTTTATAAACTAATTTATAAAACTCATTCTTCTTTATTTCCTCTGTTTCTCCTCTTCTTTATCTGTTTGGTTTTGCTAATTAGGTGTTTTCATTTCAAAATTTTGTTCCAAAAACTAAAAACTTAAAATTAAAGTACAACATTACAGCGAAGATTAAAACCTAATGGATGATGAGTGACGACTATACAAGAAGGTGAGAGATGATGAGGTCACAAAGAAATGGTGTGTTTTTCTTTAATACATTGAACTCCTTGTCAAGCTACTTTAAACCCACTTTTTCTTCCTCAAGTGATGTCATTTTTTGCTCTAGTATAAGGACTTTATGCTCCGCATTATTCGGAATCTATTAAGAAGTGAAAGGATAAGACTTTCACTAGTTGCCTTATTCCTTACTACTACTATTAGAACATTGATCAACTCACCATCAATAAAGAGCAATCCATCCCTATGTAATTTTTCCCCGATTTCCATCTCTTCATTTCTATTCTCAGTCTCTCTCCATCTCCATGTGATTTATCTTCCATTTGGATCATAAAAATTTTTATTAATTAAAATGAAAAGTGCTTCTTTTTTATAACTTTCTTATGCCTTAATCTAGTAACCTACCTATTATTTTGAATTTTCGCACTTCTTTTCACACATTTCTTATGTAAGGACCTTGCGAATACTACATTGTCTAGAAATTGTTAGTGAGCCTTTGGCCACAAGGTTCATTGCTTTTTCTTCTGTTCAATTTTTAACTTATTTTATGATCATGTGCTCATGTCTCTTTGCTACTATCTAAGTCTTAAGTAGTTGAGATTAGATCCTTTTTAACATCATGGTTTGTCTTAAAATAAGGTTCGAGGATATCTAGTTCCTAATATTATATATATACACATATATGTAAGGTATTTTTTAGAAATTTACACTTTTAAAAGTAATATTTGACTCCAATACATATTATTAACAAATTTCTTTAGTTAAAGAAACTTCTTAGCTTCTATTATTTTGTTTTCTCATCATATATCTATGCATCACTATACTTCATCCATAGCTAAAGATATATCTTTGAAATTGAGAATTGAAACTAATTATAATCCTTATTCTTCATCAAACTATTTTTATTTTGTTCATTTGTTTCTAAATTTTGAATGTTGATCTCAAGCATTGGTGATAATTGGCTTCTCATTAATGTCTCATACTTTTTATATTTTTTGTAAGGTGAAAAGACACTTGTTTTTATACTTTCATTGTCCTTCGACGCTTATATTGCAAAGACACACTGCATAGAAACACTCAATCATTACTGATGCACTTCAAAATTTGTAGGTTCATTTAGCTTATTAAATAATAGTGAAGATTTCCTCTCTGTTAGTTCTTGATTTGATTTATATATACGTAGTTATAAACACTTTTTATCTAATTTAAAATGAAATATCCTCTTTATTTTATAGAGCTTTGATGATGAGAAAAATTGGAGATTTTTTCTTGATAACTTTACATTTATTTCTATCTTTTGGTAATATGCTTAATTAGTATTCCTTAAAAGTTATTTATGCTAAATATTATAAACTTTACTTTATGCTAAATATTATACACTTTACCATTTAATTTGATCTTTTATCTTGCTAATGATGTTATGTTGGTTCATTTTAGGAATCTTTTCAATGCATCTAATATAGTTATACAAGGCTTGATTACACTTAATCTAAACTAGTTTTTTATTACAGTAAGTAGACTAACCTAATGTAGACATATAGAATTTATATGATACATTTTACTGATGCCCTTGCCTTGTCTCACAATAGCTAACTATAGAATATGAAGCCAACATTTGCTCTATGAAGTTGCCCTATTTTTTATAAATTGATTCCTTTCATGTAATCAGTATTTTACAACATTTGATGATGCTACATATGTACCTTTAACAATGTATCTATACTTTTTCTAGTGAATTATAGTTTCATCAAGTAAATACTTCTTTAACATTCAATGTTTTGTTTCCTCTCATGGTACCATGCCATTAATTTATCTTTCCTCCACCCAACATTAATAAAGGGCCTTATCATAACCTTCTACTTCTTTAGCGAGGGTAAATTGTTAACCATCTCCTGTAAAGTTCCAGCTTATGAATTACTATATTAGACATTAAAAATTTTGATGATAAGAATCGATAAGGAGGGGTACTAATCAAAGAAAAATTTAGAAGATCATGTATTAATTTTCAACTAGTCTTCATTCCAATTATTGACAAAAAGGATGCTTATTAACATAAACAAGTGGAATAGTAGGAAAAGGGAAATAATACCTATTCATGGTGAGATTCTCCTAGTATCCATGGCTTATCTACATATAATTGTCGACAATTTTCAAGTATTAACTCTCTTCACAACCTTTAGGCAAAATGTAGAAACTAAGTATATTGTTTCTTTGAGAGTCAACATCCACTATGTATAAATGAAGCTACAAATTCTCTAATGGAGTATAATATTTCTCCACCACATATTTGGTGTATATCTAGAAAGAAAATGAAACTACTAAATAGATATGGAACGAATATATTAATGGAAGTTTTAATTAATTTATTTTTCTTTTTATAACTAATGCTACTATTACACTATTAGTAGGTACATTGGATAGTTTTCTATGATATATTATTTTATATTTTTTCCATTAAGTGATATTATTTTTTCTATTTATTAGTCCTTTATTTTAAACTTCAAGTTTAACTCAAATTTAGAATCTAAGAGCATGAATTGGATAATTTTTAGAGTGACTGAGCATAAGCAAAAAATTTTTTGACAAATTTCATCATTGATCTCACTATAAAGACATTTTATTCCAAAAATGAAAAAATTAGAAGTTAAACAATGTTGATAAACAGCATCGTTAAAGTTCTTATGCACCATCTTTTAATGCGCGAGCGAAGTCAGCAAGTAAAAATTCCTAAATAATGATGTCATTTTCCTCAAGTTCAAGTTCCATTTTGCATATGTCAAATTCAAGTTAAAGGAGAATTTTGGAAAAGAAAAAGGACTAATATACCCTTGGATTGTTTAGAGTTTTAAAACCCTAACAGCCACTTAAAAAGCTATAAAAGAAAGCTTAAAGAAGAGAAAGAAGAGACATTCTTTTGAGAGATAGTTATGTAAAGAGATGTGAGAAGTTAGAGAGATTCCAAGTTAACGTAGTTAGGTTTTTATTTTTTAAGGTTTAGTTTTCTTTTATTATTCTCTATAATCATTGAGTCAGTGATCTAGAATTTGTAAGAACTTTCAAGGTAGATAAAAGAGTTGGATTTTTAATTAGTATATCGATTTTAGTTGTTTCATTTGACTCTTTCTTTCATCTTTTATATTGACTCTTTATTTTATTTTCATCAATAAATATGTTTTTTTTTGTTTTATCTTTATTTTCATTATTGAATACCTATGCTTAATTTGCTTTAACTAGGGTTAAGAAAGTATATTAGTTATGATTGCATGATTGAAATTTTTTATCTAATTAAGTGCTTAATTAATATTTCTTAATAAGTTATATCTAAGTTAAGATTGTTAGATAGTTAAGGGATCCATAACCATTAACTATTAATTATTTGAAAGTTAATTAGGTAATGGGGATTAAGTTTATAAGTGGATCAAATTCCAAAATTTTTAGGGATCCTAGATCTAAATACCTTAGATTTAAGCTTCTTAAACTTTATGCATTTTGTTTCAATTTGTTTATGGACCAAGTTAATGAGTTGAGTTTAGAAGAGAAAAGATATTTTCATGACTATTGATAGTATCTTGTTTAAATGAAGAATAAATCTTAATATGTCCAACACTTTTTTTTTTAGTTGATTAAACCATTGAAATTCAAAGCCTTAGCTAGATTTATCATTAGTGGCATTCTTAATTCATTATCTTGTGTTTGGATCGAACATTGTTTATTTATTTTAATTATTTCGTTATGTTTTAATTATTTAGTTAATTGGATTTGTCTGAATAATCAATCACCAGTTGACCTATTACCTATAATTAGATCCCAGAAGTTTAATTCTTACCATTTTATCCTACTTGTTAACGATATACACTAATCTTAATTCTAGATTAGAAATCAACCTAACAAGAATTAAATGTTATTGTTAGGAATCTATCTTATCAATATTAGTAATATATCAATATTGATTACTTCAAACTTGCATCTTTGTTTTATTTTATGTATTAATTTAATTTAGATTTTGTTTATACACTTGGTTGTCTCTTAGTGATTGTACGTAATCGACAAAATGGACATATACGAATCATTATAGTAAGATTACTAGTGGTATGATGACCAAGCCATTTCGATCGATGATTAGGGAGATGGTTAGATGACTTATAATAATCAATGGAGAACTACCTACAGCTCTAAGTTAATGCATCATCCATATTTCTTATAGAATAGTCAAGCTTTCCTTAAACTAACTCCATTAGATTATTATCAATAGTTATAATAAAAAGAATCGAGCTTAGAAAGGCAAATAATTGAATTACTATCTAGGTTTGAGGCTCAATTTAATGGCACAAAAATATAGAATCTTCCATTAATAACTTGGCAACACAAATTTGACAGTTGGTCAAATTAATTGTAGAATAAGAGTAAGTTAGTCTGTCTAACAACAAAGAAATTAAACCAATAGAGCAAAAGAAGGTAAGTATACTTGGAAGTGAGATGAAGCTAAAAAGTGAGCTAGCTAAGGAAAAGAAAAAGAAAAAGATTGTTCATGTGAAAATTATTGAAGAAGAAAAGAATGTGATACTACCTTTTTTAATTATCGACAGGAAAGCGTGTATTACAATCTTTTTCCAACATACTTCTTGCAAGGTAAAGGAGGTGAGAGAAGAAGTCAAATAGTAGGTATGATGACTAATAAGTTTGTGGTAAGTTGACCTGAGTATAGCAAAGTCAGTAAAAAATATGAAATAAGAAGGAGAATTATAATTCTCTAAATATAAAGTCTAACTAAAAGACCATAAAGAAGCTTTTATCAGGAGAAAATCCAAACATAAAGGTTTGCAATATTTTTTTAGGATCATAGGATTTTTTTTCTTATTTTCAATTTATTTTTCATTTTAATTATTTTGATGTTTTCACTTCTCTTTTCGTGGCTTGATCTTTTCCTTTTCTAATTAGCATGGATGGTTTTAAGGAATCATCAAGCCTAAAATTTCAAAGAAGTTTTTTATTCCATTCCTTTTCTTATTTGTTTTTATTTATATTATATGAACATTGAAAACAATGTTTACTTTAAGTATAAGAGAAGGGAATAGGATATCTTGTTATTATACACTTGAATTATTGTGAGTTCTTGATAGGGATGTATTGTATAATATTTCTATATGAGTTTCAATGTCATTTCATCCTTATTTTGCTGCTTAAATACATAATTTATGTTTACATGTACATTTGACCTTAAGGTGCAAATACAATTTGAAAGGACCAAGTTCTGAGCAAAATTGGGAGCTATCACCTTTGAATAAAGATTGATTGACTGAATGCAAAGCATCGGTCAACCGAACACAAGGGCCAGTTAACCGAATAAGGTCATTTGTGACATCGATCGATCGAATCATAAGATCAGTCGACCAAATGATGCTACTCAAGACATCAGTCGACCAAATTCAGGGATCAATTGACCGAACATCATGACAATGGAAAAAAAGAAGAAGCAAGAACAATGTTGTTTTAAGACAAACCCTTAATATAAAAGGAAAAAATGTCCAGACTTCAAAGGGGGGCATTTTCTCAATCTTTCATTTCTTTAACCATCGTCTTCATTAGTTTTAGGGTTTTGTTTTATTTCTTTTTCCATGTTCTAGCTTAGTTCAAATATTTTCTTGGGTTTTCCTTTTGCTACTCCATTATAGATCATGGATAGTTGTTTATTTTGATGTTTGTTTTCATTTATTTTCTATTAATTCTTATTCTTATTTTTTTATTTATTTATGTATGGAATCTTGATTTTTAATTAATATAAGTTTTGTTTCTTTTATTTTCTAGCATATTCTAGTTATTTGGGTTATTTTTTATGCATTGTTATTGGTTTTTATGTATTTTCAGTTTGTGTTTTGTGTTATTTTTGCAATGTTAGGCTAGTTGTATTGTGGACTAGAAGATATTGATGGATCTTAGGCTAAAAAATTATGAGACTTTAATTGAATTTAATTGGGTTTTGTGATTTAGGTTATGATTGAATTGGGATTCTGCAAAAATGTGATGAATTAAGGATTAAGGCTTAGGATTAGCTACCTAGGTATGATTCTTAGTTCAATTGCTAGGTGGTGGCTAGTGATACGTAATTATCCATAGCTAATACCGCAAGTAGCAATAGGTTGATTGCGTTTGTAGGTAAACTTGCCTAATTAATCTAGGATTCCATTCCTTTAGGTTACATGGTCTGAGCTTGTGTGATCATGCCTTAGGTTAGTCGATCCCTAATTTATTAATACTATCGCGTCGTTAAATTTAGAGAGCTTATTCTAGGTTACCTCGTGGTTAGGGATATGTTTTCAATCGTATAGGACCTATCTAGATTTGTAGGAACTGAGGGTTTAAGAGGTTGTTCAAACCTATAAGCTAACATCTTATACCAATCACAACTTATCTATTTCGAGGATCAATTATAAGTCTAGAATCCTAGATTTATCTTCTACCCAGCTTTTCGTATTTGTTATTTGGTTCTTGTTTATTTGATTCTTTTTCTTTTTTTTTTGTCTTAGTATTTCATTTTGATGTCTTTGCGTTTAGGGGTTTTGTTTTCTTTTTCTTTTGGGCAACATTAGAATAGCTTTAGCATACCTTAACTCCATGTCGAATCAACCCTGACTTACTCTAGTTACTTAGTTATGTTAGTTAGGAAAATTTTATTATTTGGTAACTTACGACGAGTCTACCAAATTTTTGGTGCCATTGCTTGGGAGCTGACGCTTGTGTTTTAGCTGTTTCTAGTGTTGCTTTTGTTTTTGTTCTTGTTGTTCTTAGTCATTGTGTCTTCTCTTTGTCTTAGATTCACAACTTTTTTTTTATTTTTAGATCTTTTAGCTACAATGGATCATTATCAGCATGCCTATAAGTTTGATTCTTATTCTTATTATTTTGATAATGCATTTGATTCTTTTGCTACTTCCAGGTTTGAAAATCAAGTAAAGAATTTCACACCCTTAGTTGTGCAAGTACCGATGGATGATTATCAAGCCAAGGTATGTAAATTTGTACTTTTTTGGGTTATCCTTTTTGTACATGTCTTGCTTTTCAAGATACGCAGTACAAATATAATTCTCCACCGAGCTACTACGTAGATCAGTCATACTTCCAAGAAGAGCCTCCACCTCTACCATCACCACCACAAGATGGTGGAATGTCATTGGAGGATATTGTCACAAGTTTGGCGACGAGTACTCTTTAGTTCCAACAGGAAACAAGGAGTAGCTTGAAGACTTTGGAAGAACAATTAATTCACCTAGCAGATGTGGTTCAGAGCCTAGAAGTCGAAGCTTATGACATCATGCTTAACCAATCAGAGGGAGCACCAGAAGAGGAGGTGTGTTACTATCCATCAAAGACTGGAGATTAATGGGGGTACCCAGAAGCTATAAAGGAAGAGTAAGAGAAGATAGCAGAGGAAGAGCCATTAGTTCGAGAAAAGAAAGAAGGTGTGCAACCTCTTAAGGTAAGTGATGATGTAGTTCTTGTTATTGCTAACTGAATTTCGTTTCCTTTTTCTAGTTCATTATAGGTGAAAGAAGAAGAAGAAGAAGAAGAGAAGATGAAAGAAGAAAATCCACAAGAAATGAAGTTTGTGGAAGAGCTATGGGTGAGCGAGCTGAAGACCAGAGGTGGCAAGCAAGATGTTGAGTCACATCCATTGACGATACTCTTATGGAGACCATCTTGGTATGAGAAGGGTGATGCCCATCGGAGAGAGTGGACATTAGAATTTGATGGTGAGATAATACAGTTCCACTCCCTAGAAGATCTGGAGCATCATGCTGAGAAGGAGCCTACTTCAAGGGAAGTTAATCTAGGCTCCTCACAGAGTTTGAGCATGCTTTCTGTTGGGCTCAAACATCTATTTGATAATGGATAATATCAAATATACCGAGGGTCAAGCTTATGACCATAACTAAGTGCTTAATGGGAGGCACCTCATCGGTATCCTTTTATTTTTATTTATGTTTTTCTCTTGTGTGCATATTTGTTGGTTGGTTAGCTTTTAGTGTTTATTTGCTTTTTGTATGTTTTGATTGTAGGTAGAAGACGAGTTGTTATTCTTAAAAGGGGAGCTAAAGCGAATGATCGTTTCTCTCCTTCGAACTTAAAAGTTTAAATCTATCAGGGGCATATTCTGGATATCATCCCTTTGTGTTTTTCATTGATGTAGTGACATTAAGGACAATGTCCATTATAAGTGTAAGGGTGGGGCTAGTCAATTGGTAGCTTGCAAATTGAAAGGGCTTTGATGGATTTAGGAGTAAGT
>JAOXYD010113752.1:0-11389 GCA_028565735.1 Pinacopodium congolense
CCCATGAACAAGCATTAATTGCCTCAACAGAATGATTAAGTAAAAACAACGATAGGATATACTTTAAGATCCACATGTAAATAAAGTCACACACTCCATCCCATAAGGCTATCAATACTGAAAAATACTAGAATCATGCATCATATAATGACACAGCTCTAATATAATCACATATCGAATCATCTTACTAATATGAGTGAGAAAATGTCATGTGGCAAACTACAAGATACGTCCTTGTAGGTATCACGTTTCATTTGTCGATCTCAGTATTTCTACTTTATACTAAACCACATTTAGAGATATCTGTATGAGATGAGCACTTTTATCCCATTATGTCTCAATATACTTCTGGCATCTCAAGATAACTGTATGTGTCTAGAGACATAGTAAAGGTCATATTGTAATAATGCCCAACGACCTCGAAATGCTTAAGATTGACACAACTCTTAAGAATTTGAATCTGTATACTCCTAACTAGCACTATCAAAGGACTTCTGTACACTCATATTGTCATCATGTCTTTGAAAATTGATGGGTTGTAGTCCTTTAGTTAGTAGGTTTGCAAGCATATTTTTTGTTGAAATATGCTTAACTGTAATGTCATCTTTTTGCACCAATTCATTTATGGTCAAATACTTGACCTCCAAATGCTTCAACGCTGTGATGTTCTTATTATTGTTATTGAACAATACCTCAAAAAAATTATCACAGTACAACTATATTGATCAAGCAATTTTTTTTACTACAAACAATTTAGAAATTAAATTTCTTAACTATACTACTTGTGAAGTAGCTCTATAGCACGTAACAACTCTGCATGCATAGTAGATGATGTCATGAGTGTCTGTTTGGCACTCTTACATGAGATTGCACCATCTACTAGCATGAAGATGTAACTTGAAGTGGACTTCTTGTCATCTAAACACATAGCAAAATCTGAATTCATATACTCTATTATATCCAAACTTTCAACCTTTTTGTAATCTAAGATTAAAGATGGTAAGATGAACATCTTTCAACTTTATTTTCCATAAAACAAAAGATGGTAATTACTTCATCAAAATTTAGGTACCATTATCGGGAAGTTTGCTTTAAACCATATAGTGATTTCCTCAGTTTGCAGACTAGATGACTCATGTCATCTTATTGAAAACTTCTAGGCTGTACCATATAGACCTCTTTATAAAGGTCTCCATTAAGGAAAGCAGTCTTAACATCCATCTGAAGTAACTCTAGGTCATAATGAACTACTAATGTCATAATCACTCTAAAAGCATCCTTAGAGGATACTGGAGAGAAGGTGAGATTAAATTCAATTCCTTCTCTGTGAGTAAAACTTTTAGCCACTAATCGAGCTTTAAACCACTCAACTTTACCCTGAGGATCCTTCTTGGTCTTATATATCCATTTACAGCCTATGGCTTTACAACCTTGAGGTAAGTCAACAATTTACCATACTTGATTATACTTTAGTGATTGCATCTATTCTTTCATTGCATCCCACCACAAATTTACATGAGGACCGGAAACAACTTCTGCTGGATTTATGATTTGACCAATTTCATAATCACTCTCCCCCAGATAAACCACATAGTCCGAAGAGATAGCAAGTCTACTTATCCTACTAGATCTTCTTACTAGAGCTTGGTCAACTGGATCTTGTGCCTTAAGAATTGTATCAATATCATCTATAGTCTGTACTGGTTCTTGGTTTTGTACTGGTATGACACTAGGTCCAAGATCCATTTATCCTATTTGAATGCATGTAGGATACGACACTATGGTCACTTGAATGCTACTTAGATCAGAACTACTGGGATGATAATTTTCATCAACTACATCAAATTCCAGAAACTTTGCTATTTGTTATTCCACAATTCTGGAGCTTCCTTCTCTATAGTAGAATCTATAGCCCTTAGAGTGGTTAGAGTATCTTATAAATTAGCAACGAGTAAAACGAGAATGCAAATTACGTTCATTAGGATTATACAATCATAATTTAACTAGGCAACCCCAAACTTATATATGGGTCAGGGATGGTTTCCATCCCTTCCATAACTCAAACAGGGTCTTTAGAACTGATTTACTAGGGATTTTGTTCAAAATGTATAAGGCTGTCTTTATGGCTTTGCCCCAAAGGTATTATGAAAGGTTAGTCCTACTTTACATGCTTCTCATCATATCCTTTAAGGTGCATTTGCGCCTTTTGGTCATACCATTTTGTTCAGAACTATCTGACATAGTAAATTGAGCAACTATACTACACTTTTCTAAATATTTGCAAACGGACCTTTTTATTATCCTGTAACTCCATGTCTGCTATAATATTCTCCTCCATGGTTAGATTGGACTATCTTGATGAATTTTTTCATTTGATTCTCAACTTTAGTCCTAAACAATTTAAACTTATTAAGTGCTTCATAATTTTATTCAATCAAGAAAATGTAACCATAGCGGAAAAATTCATCAATGAAAGTCACAAAGTATTTGGATTCACAAATTATAGGTGAGTAGGGACCAGAAATATCTGTATAGATAATTTATAATACCTTAAAATTGAGCTTGGAAGATTTATTCTTTATTTGGTCATTTTAACTTTACAACAATCAACACATATCTCTAAATCTGGAAAATCAAGAGTTAGAAGAATGTCATCCTTTATCAATCTCTCAACTCTTTCTTTAAAGATGTGGGCCAATCTCTTATGCCATAACATGTATAATTTATCTTTTATAAGATGCCTCTTTGCAACAGACTTTTCAGTTATGTAAGAAGTAAAATAGAAATTATTTAGAGTTAAACACATTTTGTATAAACCATATGATAAGAAAGTTATACCAATATATTTTGCATCATATGATAATTAAACCATAGATTTATTGATCACAAAACTGTAGCCTTCTTTATCTAAAACAAATATAGAAATCAAATATCGTCTAAAAGATGGTACATAAAATGTATTTTTTTAATACAAGCTCAAAGCCTGAATATAAAATCAAACACACAACTCCAACAAATTCTCCAGCTACTTCTTCATTATTGCTGACTATGAGCTTTAACTTATCCTGATTTTGCTTCCTCTTTGTTCTAAATCCCTGAAATGTGGAAGCGATATGAGTAGAAGCTCTATTATCTAGAAACCAAGAACCATATGTATCTAAAGTAACATTGGATTCATGAATAACGAGGGCCAAAGAGTTACCTGATTGCTCTTGCTTTTCCTTACAGGTTTTGTACTTTAGACAGTCCTTCTTTCGATGTCCCTTCTTCTTACACCAGAAGCATTTAAACACATATGCCTTTTCCAATCATTTGGTCCCACTAGTCTAGCTAAGACCTTTTATAATAGGATGATGAGGAGCTTTACCTTTGAGTTTAAAAGCCTTTGCCTTGCCTTTCGCTTAAGTCGTGATCAGCGCTGCCTGCGATGTGGTACTTAGCTTCTCTTCCTCAACTCTACAGTAAGATATCAGACTACTAATATCCTAAGATTCACGTTAAATAATGAAAGCGGTAACCAAATATGTGAATTCCTCTGGAACAGTTGTTACTGCATAATGTATTATAAACTTCTTTGAAAGAGGAAAACCCATTGCCTCAAACTTCTTCTGTAGGTCCACCATACTTATAAGATATGGTCGTACTCCCCAATTCCTGTATATCTCATGGAAAAAAATCTACTGATCAGAGACATTACCTCACCGCTAGGAGAAGTACTGTATGTCTATAATATAGTTTCCATAAGCTTCTTCACTGAGGTTGTACTGAGAAGTTCGTTGAAAATGTTGCTTGCGATGGACTTTTCAATCATCAGATAAGCTAGCCTGTTTATTCGTTCTTAGTTTGCATAACTGACTTTGTCAATTTTGGAGTTACTAGAAGGATCTATCAAAGATGGTTCATTAGCTGTTAAATTTGAATGAAGATCTACCACTCTTAATGCAAATTTTACGTCCTCTTTCCATTTATTGAGATTATTATTACTTAGCAATTCAATCGTAAGGGTGCATCAAGGTGACTGCAAAAATAGATAATGTAGTATCAGCATAAATGTAAGATAACACTTATACCCAAAGCCATAAAAGGTAAACTGAGCATCTTATCCATATATCATGAAACACCTATGGGCAGAATACATAATACATAAATAAGACCTTCACATAAAAACGGTTAGAGTACACATCATCAACTCTCATGAGTCTACCACTTGTGGGTATATAGGTCACTTAAGCATCAACTTTCCCCCACCACATGCCTTTATTTACATCTCAAGTTTCATACAAGGTAAGCACTTGTGGGCTGAATGACCAAATAAAAAACAAGAGACATCTCCTAACATGCATGCAAACATGGTCCTTATATGAACTCGAAAGGCCATTGTAGTAACTACATTCTTATTAGTATTTAAACCATTTCCTCAAGCACCAGAGATACATCTGTATGTTTTCTTCACATAACAATTATATGGGCATTTAAGATGTGACACTGTACCATCATATGTTGCAAATAACCGCAGGTAACAAATCATGTCACAAAATGAGTATTGAATGCATTATCTAAATCTTTATGTTGAAAATTATTTAACAATAAAATAATAAAAAATGATTAATCATGCAATTAACAAAACAAACCATATGAGATAATTTTATTATATTTATCTCCTTTATGATATGTCAAATTACAGGAAAAATCACTTAAAAATAACTTTTGTAAATGCATTTAAACTTTTCTAAACTTAAACCTTAATATTTACTAATGTAAAAATCTAGAAAAATTAGAAAAATGCGCTTTTAAAAATCACAAGACCCAAAATATGGTCCAAAACTACCTTAGGGACCATTCTGTAAATTTTGAAAATTTTGAATTTTTTTGTCATGTAATGGGTGCTATGTCAGCAACCCAGTTAACACCAAGTCAACATCGTATAAGCAAATTTTGCATAGTTAGCAGCCCAGTTAACATGCACAATAGCTTGATGACGTTGCTACATAGTAGCCTGATAACGTCATACTGACGTCACTGCAAAGTAGCTATATGGTAACTGCACAATATGCGCTGACGTTAGGATGACTTCACTATCAAATAAACAAGCGCCCACTATCGCCCCACTCGCCTATGTCCTCGTGTGTCTGACACGCGCTTACAGTCTTCTTCTCTAGCTCACATTTTCTACATTTTTTGGGTTTTTCTAAACTGATTTTTCACAAATATGAGCCATTTTTTGCTCAAACAACTCCTAATCTTCATGTTTTTACTATCTATATATTATTTTTTACATTATTTCATGTATATAACCAAAAATAACACAAAAAAACATATATCTATGAACACAAACAGTGTTCTTCATTTTTCCAGATGAAGAACACATATTTTTCAATACAAAATCACGAATATGGCTAGACTCTGATACCAAATGTGAGATACTTTAGGTTCAAAATTATGAACAAATCCCGGATCTAACCATATAAACGTGAAATGTGTAGAAATCGTACATGATTTTGTGTGGTCTGAAAATTACAAAATCCAGTCACCAAAGTTGTCTTGAAACACCTGAAAAACATAAAAAAAAATAACACATAAAGAGGGAGAGATCTGCAGAGACTAGAGAGAGACTAGAGAGTGGTCAGAGAATTTTCTATATTGGACTTTCTACTCTTTTCTAATGCTTGGTTCTTGTAATGGCTTAAGTGACTGAATAGCCAAGTATATATATAGTAAGAGCAGGAGATGTAGCACTGGTCCTTTTAGACAGTCTTTTATTAGACAACTTCATTACAATCTAATAAACTGTCCACCTGCATTGATAGGATCACATTTTCTTCTAGACAAATAATTATCTTTTATGGACTATTAATCCAATTAATTATTTTTACTTAATCCAATTAATATTGTCCAAATTAAATGTTGCAATAATTAAATGGATTGTACTCTAACAAAATTATTTTAACAGTAAGAACATTAATAGATGTGTAAAAATGAGATGTTCACACAACTGATATTTAACTTTTTGTTGTACCTATAAAATAAAGTCAAAAGTATCTATAACGTTGGCACTCTAATACTTATATGAGTTTCAATTTTTTAAGAGAGATACAAGAGATCTTATGTGAAGAGTCTTTTCTCCACTTTATAGGTGAGAGATGGTTATGGATTCAAACTAAAATCCACGTGGCTATTAACAAATCATATTGGCAAAATTATTTAAGCCTAAAATTTGGTTTCATAAACATTTTATACTATTTATTCAGATTAAACGAAAAATCTCCAAATAGCAATTATATTATTGCGTGTGATAGACCATAATATCACTTTGGATGGCCTAACGATAGCCCTTGTATTAATCATCATAGGAGTCCATTTGAAAGTAGGGATTTCAAGTAACAAAAAGTCGGTGGGACCTTTTTAGGAAGTGGAAATGATGGGTATTAAATCTAATACAACTAAATCCCTACTCTTAATATAAAATGAATTGTATATAATAATAATAAATGTTATATACACATAGATTAGCTAGATTCAATACTTTCTGAAAATTAATAGAATGAATAAAAATATATTTTTGAAAATTAAAATTAAAGTAATCTAAAATTTAACTAATAATAAAATTTAAAATTAAATACAACATCAATAATAATCAAGGATCTAGCCAAATGTATAATTTTAGTTCAATTCCATATAATTAATTAGTGATACAAGAAAAATTGTTTACTTCTTAAATAAATTGATTATGAATGTCAACAAGCTCTAATAACCTCTATCTCCTTATTTATTGATAGCCAAAACAAGTTCTTTAATTATTTGTCTTCTTAATAAACAACCCTAAAGAAGTTTTTAGGAGTAACTTACCAATAAGATTAAAAATTAGAATGACTACCAATTCTATCCAATAAACATATAAGCTTGATTCATTTAAACTAGATTGTATATTTTTATAACATAAATTTAAAATCTTTTTCATAATCAATTATGTTACTTTGCGACAAGTATTAGATTATTCAAATAATTACAAATTGAAATTCTAAATGGCAAAACACTACTTTGATAGTTGAATAATAGGCCTTTTTTATCAATCAATCAAAATAAAATTTTCGAGTAACTAAGAAAAAATATGAATACTGAAGAATTAAAGAAAAATGAAATTAATTTGATATCTCAATTTATAGTTATCCTTTGATTAGAAGTAATTATTTAGCTCCTCATATTAGAAAAGAAACAAGCATAAATTGATGTTAAAAAATAAAAAATAGAAATAAAAGATAAAAATTGACGTTGGAATAAAAAAAAATTAGATGGGGTTGATGTTGCTAAATAGTTCGAGTGCGATTACACAAGATTGGCCTATGTAGATATGGGCAATTGGGTAAGTAGCAATAGTGTGTGAGTGGAAAGAGGTTATGCAAGAGGATAGATTTGGTAATGTGTTCCTAACAAAAGGTTGTATGGTAATACAAGGCAACCTAGGGGTGTATGACAGCTAAGGATGATGATGTTATCTCGAGAGTAGGTGGTAGTGGGTGATTAAAACTAGGTTGAAAGCAACGACTGGTGTTAATGGGTAAAATAGATGATTTTTAGGATGTATTATTTGATGTCTTTACTAATTACTTGTGATAATAGGTACTATTTACTAGTCCTTTATTTTGAATTTCAAGATTAATGTAGATGGGTCGAAGAGTAGAAATTGGTTGATTTTTTACATAATTGAACATAAGTTAAATGTGCCATCAAAATGATGTCGTTATTCTCATTATAGAGCAAATTTTTTGTAAGAATAAAAGTAAAATTTTAAATAATAGTCTAAAATATCATTGTTTATTCCTTATATGTTGTCATTTGATTGAGCTATCACAGGTCACTAAATAATAAATACCTAACTTACTATCTTAATTATGTAGTATGGTGAGTTAGGGTTGATCAGTGAGTCAAAGTCAATCATACAAAGAACTATATAGTATTTTTTTATTATTTCTAATTTTGCATAAAACAAAAACTCCTAGTTTGATTAAATTAAAATAAATAGAAAATATAAATAGTGAAATTAAGAAAAGTAAGACAAGGGAGAAAAATAACAACAAATAGAAAACTATAATGTAAAGTTGGGTAGAAGATATTTTTGGGACTCAACATTAAATAATAGAGAATAGCTAACTTAAGTCATAATCATACAAGTGCAGATCATGTGACTTAAAGAACCAAAACTTTAGGCTAATTGATTAAGTTTTAATTACAAATTCAATTAACCTATTGCTACTTGTGGTATTAATTAGTGACAATTAGGAATCATAAGTCCATATATAGCATTCAAACTAGATATCATAAATAAGGTGATCAAGCCTATAATATAACCCTTAGTTCTTAACATTTAACCAAAGTTTTGACTTAATCTTAATATAAAACACAATATTCATTAAAACCCAATTCTTATTTTACAATCATAATCCATATGTCTCTTTAATATCTTTTAACCCATGGAAAATTATCCTAGCATATTAAAATTAACAAGAACAGAAAATATAATCAAAGAAAATATAGTGAATAAGCAAGTAGAGCTAGTGTAACTAAAGATTCAGCAAGCTATTTAATAATATTCAAAGGTTTGAACAAGAACAAGTATTAACAATCAATTTAAATGTAAGAACATGGAACTAATGAAGTATCAATAAAGAAACAACCAAAATACAAAGAAAGTAAGTTTTTCTCTATATACAACACAATATCTAAGAGTATTCTTAAATATAAGATGAAAGCAAGCAAAAATCCTCTAAAAATAAAATAAAAGATAAATGGTTACCCAAAATAGAATGAAAAGTGAAGATAGTATGCTACTTTAGATTTGTTTCTTATCCTTAAATACTACCCATTTAGGGTTTAAGACATTTTGAAACGAAAAGGCTTGAATGCCCTTAAGATTTAATGTGGAACAATGTTTTTTGGGAAATCAACAGCACTTAAAAGTGCCATCAACAATGCCGCAAACAAACCCCTATTGAAGTCTCTAATATCGAGCATTTACGGGGGTTTCTAAACCATTAACAATGCCATTGAATATTGTCGTTAAAGGTATAGAATTTGAATCTTTTACCAAGCTTTCTCCAGTTCTTTTCCAAACTTAGTCTTTTTCACCTAAAGTTTGTCTCTTTAGGTTTACACACGCATTTCAACTTATAACAAACATAAATTAGGGGATTTGGTATAAAAATATGGATGAAAGCATATTAAATTACATATGAAAATATAATAAAATACACTCTTATCAAATTCCCCTTTGAACTATTTTTGTATCCTCAAGTAATGACTTAAACATTCCATTTAAACCATCTCAATCAAAAGTTGAAAGCTAATTGAGTAAAAGCAAAAACCATTAAATGCCATTGATTTAATGCTCAAATCCCAAACTTATCATGATAAAATTGTTGTTATCACATGAAAAACACACTGTTAATAAGAAGTAACCCTTAATGTATAATACTAAGCATCTAAATCATTTAACATAGATCATCATATAAATTTAGTCTATGAAGTTTAAGACAACCACAAATTAAACTTGGAGTTAGTTAATGTGAGGCTAAACACTTTATCATGAATAACCTCTGATTACGTAACTAGGATATTCCTTTTGGTTTATTTGAGGTGTCATGTAAATTTTTAATGTGAAGGTAAATATTTTGTCATGAACAATCTTAGTTACTTGGTTAGTTCACTCTCTCAAATGACTACCAACTCCATTTATATACTTCAACCTTTATATTGGTTTGATGTTGCTCCGGTCTAAAACTAAACAAAATAAATTCAATTTTAACCTAGACTAAATCAAAGGTAAGCATACCTTATCAACAAACCTTATAAAACAGAGTAAGCAAGTATTGTATCAAAGTGACCAAAGTGCACAAATATAAAAAATGATGCACAATTACTAAGATAACCAAAGTTTGATTTATTTAAAAAAGAATTAAAAATAGCAAATAACAAAATATGAAAAATGCAAACTATGAGTGAAATGTGATTAACTTTACCAAAGGATAAAAGCTAGTTAAGGTTTCAGATTTCACTAGTTAATCTGTTAAAATTAATGGTGGTGGATTGATTTAGGATTTACTTCACTAAAACAAAAATAACCAATAGTCATGGAAACGTCAATTCTCTTTTAAACTCAAATTACCTATTTGATTTTTAAATAATTTGAAATAAAAGGCATTAATCACAAGAAGCCTATAATCAAGTTCGTTAATCCTATAAATCCTCACACAAGACCCTAAAGTTGGTATAATTTTAGATTCAAGTATGTTACCTAATTGATTCTCTAGAAATTAAATACTAATGGTTATAGAATTCAATTACCTAAGGCTCTAATTACACACACACACACATATAGGGTTTGGAAGGGATTGAAGTTGTTATTCATGAAAAAGAGACATTAGGGATATAAATTTTCGTTAAAACCTATAAAAAAAAAAATCAATCGATCAATATATTAGACTCATCAAGAGGCATACATTAATATAATTCATCACATTACTTTTTAAATATGTAATTACATGCTAATAAAATATTATAAGAAAATTGCTAATATGTAAATGAAATATTCAAACTTAATTATGTAAATATGACATACAAATGGGAATTCCTTTTTCATGCATTGATTAATCAAGTTTAAGAATGCATACCAAGACACTTTTACAAATATAATCAAACATGATCTTTTTTCATCTTCACGTTAATATTTCAGTGCTTCTTCATTTCTATTTCTTCATGTAATCTCTTCTACCTTAGGCTTCAATACATATCCTTAAACATTATGTATCAACCTAGCTTTTTAGTATGCCAAAACTAACACATTAGTAACAATTATGTTTTGTCATCATCAAAGTATATTATTAGAACCTTCCTTAGTTTAAAAAAAATGTTTTCTAGATTTAAAAACATTCTTTACAGAGGAAGAAAATAACATTTTCTAGAGGGTCCTTTAACATGTGAAAACAAGACATAATCTAAGTAAGGGATTTCGATCCAACTATCTATATGAGATTTCTAACATTAATACTACAGTAAATCTAAATATGCATGATAATATAATAAATAAAAAATTAATTTATGTAAATAAATTAATTATTTGTTATAGTTATTATGTTGAATATGGGACTGACTACACAGTACCCTTAATTTGCCCCCTCTCATGGCTCCATACAACCTGTCTATATAATTCATACAACTTCTATAGATAAGATCCATACAACACTATAACACAGTTCATACAACGATGTTTTCAAAAACTACAGATTGTATGTAATTTAAAGTTCATCTACGTTGTGTTAATGTTAGGGGTTAAATTTGTAGTATTCTTGGATGTTATTTAATGTTAATTTAACCCTATTTTAGTGCTTAAATGTTC
>JAOXYD010113763.1:0-11389 GCA_028565735.1 Pinacopodium congolense
CAACAGCGGGCTGCTCTTAGCTCAACGGCCCCGTTGAGCTTTCCAAATGGGTACTCAAGTTATTTTTCATAATTAGATTATATTAGATAAATTAATATAATCTAATTATATTAATTAGAATGAGACTTAGAAAATTTTAAATCCCTCATTAAAATATTAAGTATATATTTAGAACATGAATAATGCCTTCCATTATTATAAAATTAAACCAAAATTCTATTTATTGTTAAGCTTATTGAGTAAAATTAAGGTCGCTTTAATCCGAACATATTTAATTTTATAATGATGGGTTTTACTTAATTAAATTCGTATGATTTGGATGAGCAAACTTATGATCATATTAATTTAGAGGTAAGGTTATGAATAATATATTAGATATGTTTTGTTAATGAGTTGCTACCTAACGAATCTAAGAGTTACATAAGATGTAATTGATAAAATGTTATCTATCTCTTTTAGTTTAGTTTGTTTGTTAAGCAAACTTAAGATCACTTATATTAGAATGAAATCCTAGCCTACTAAGAAATTATATGATAAATTTTCAAATTAATAGTGAGAGCTATTAATTTGTATAAAATAGTAGGAGTATCCAAATATTTATTTAAAGTCCTTATTTATTTGGTTTTGTGGTATAAACTAATTTTTCCATTCTTTGACATTTCAGTTTTTTAAAAATGAGTACAATCTCGTCACTGAGGAACATCATGAATGCAAACAAATTGATTGGACCAAACTTTTCAGATTGGTTGCGTAACCTGAAAATTGTTCTTAGGTAAGAAAAGAAGTTGTACGTTCTTAACACTGAACTTCCACCTGAGCCTGCGCAAGATGATATTAATGAGGATGAGAAATATTATCAAAGTCATATTGATGATAATGATAAGATACAAGTGTGATGTTAGCTAGTATGTCTCCCGAACTTCAAAGACAACATGGGAAAATGAATACAAGGGAAATTTTCTTGCACCTTCAAAAGTTGTTTGGTGCTCAAAATCAGGTGGAAAGTTTTGAGACTGCAAAAGCTCTGTTTTAATATAAGATGGCTCTCTGATCTTCAGTGAAACTTCATGTTATGTAGATGATTAGCTACATTGAAAAATTAGGCCAATTGTGGTATGACCTTAAACTTAAGTTTAGAAATGATTTAGTACTCCAATCTCTTGCCCCGAGTTTTAGTCAATTTATAATGAACTTCCACATAAACACCAAGAAAGTAACATTGGCTGAATTACTCAACATCCTCAAAACTGCTAAAGGATGCCTTAAGAAGGAATCCAGTTCTGTTCTTATTGTTGGCTCTTCTTCTTCTAAGAATAAGGGTAAGTTTCTTAAAAAGAAGAACAAGAACAAGAACTAGAACGCTTCTGCTAAAGTGGTAAAGCCAATAAACAGTGTCAATAAGAAGAATAATAAGAGCATCTATTTCCATTGTGGCGTAGCTGGTCCCTGGAAGAGAAACTGCAAAACTTATTTTGCTAGATTAAAGAAAAAGAAGTTGAATGGAGCTTTATCTTCAGGTTTGTTTATGATTAAAATTAATTTTTCTACTTATGTTTCACAATCTGGGATATTAGATACCGGATATGGATATCACATTTATAATAATGTGCAAGTACTAAAGAACAATAGATCGTTGAGGAAATTCTAAGTGGACTTACGAGTTGACAATGGAGCAAGAGTTGTTGCATTAATTATAAGAACTTGTAATTTAGCTTTGCCTTCTGGCCTTGTACGTAAACTAAATAATTGTTATTATGTTTTTGTTATCATAAGAAACATTTTTTCTATTCCATATTTGGATATAAATGGATTATCTTCATTATTAAGAATAATAGTTGTTCCTTTTATAAAGATAATGTTTAATATGGATCTGGTACGCTTATAAATGGTTTGCATGAATTAGATCTTGAAAGGCCAATTATCAACATAAATAGTAGGAAAAAGAAATTAAGTGGCCAAAATCCATCTTATTTATGGCATTGTAGATTAGGTCATGTCAATAAAATAAGACTCATAAAGTTACATAAGGAATGATACATAAATATTTTCAATTATGAAACTTGTGAATCTCGTTTAATGGGTAAGATGAACAAATGACCTTTTAGTGGAAAGGGATAACATGTCAGTGAGTTATTAGAACTTATACATTCAGATGTATGTGGCTCTATGTCTACTCAAGATAGAGGTGGGTATTCCTATTTCAATATATTTACATTAAGTATTTAAGATATGGCTATGTGTATTTGACGAAATATAAGTCTGAAGTATTTGAAAAGTTCAAAGAATTCATGCTTAAAGTAGAGAAACAAACTGGTAAGAGTATAAAGACACTTGAATCTGATCAAGGTGAAGTACTTAGACCACAAGCTTATAGGTTACTTAAAAGACAATGAGATTCTTTTACAATGGACTCCTCCTAGAACTCCACAACATAATAGGGTTTCTGAAAGGAGAAACTGTACTTTATTGGATATGGTACGTTCCATGATAAGTCATACAGTTCTTTCGATTTTATTTTGGGGATATACTCTTAAAACTATTGTTTACCTTTTAAATAGGGTTTCTTTCAGATCTGTTGACAAGCTTCCGTATGAGAAATTGACTAGTAATAGACCTTGATTATCACATTTAAAGATTTGGGGATATGACACTTATGTGAAGCATGTAATGTCTGATAAATGCAAGTTTATGGAGTATTCAAAAGAGAGTTTTTGATATAAATTTTATAATCCTCTTAAGTAAAAGGTGTTTGTCTTAAGACATGCTACATTTTTAGAAAGATAATTTATTCTTAAGGAAATTAGTGGGAGTGTGGTAGAACTTAAAAAAGTTCTAAAACCATAAACACACATTTAAATAGAACAAGAACCACAAGTTGATGCATCAGATGTACAACCAATAGTGTAAGAAAAGTATAGTCTATAACGCACTAACATGATACGTCGTCCTCCTATTAGATTAGATCTACATGTAGAAAAGAGAAGTGATGATGTTTCACTTATGGATGATGAGCCTATTAATTTTAAGGAAGCAATGTCAAACAATAATCCTTTAAAATGGCAAGAAGCCATGAAATTTAAAATGGAATCTATGTACACTAACTAAATATAGACTTTGGTAGATGCACCTGAAGGTATTGTACCTATTAGATGCAAGTGAGTTTTTAAAAGAAAAACTGATATGGATGGAAATGTGCATACACAAAAAGTAAGGTTGATGGCAAAAGGTTACAAATAAAAAATAAATAGTTGATTTTGATGAAACCTTTTTGCCAATAACTATGCTTAAATCCATAAAGATTTTATTGGCTATAGTAGCATACTATGATTATGAAATTTAACAAATGGATGTCAAAATAGCATTTTTTTAATAGGAATTTGCTGGAGAATATATATATGACATAACCTGAGGGTTTTGAATCTAAGGAATTTCCTGATTGAGTATGCAAGTTGCAAAGGTCTATTTATGGACTAAATCAAGCGTCATGGAATTAGAATATCCGTTTTGATGAGACAATTACAAAGTTTGATTTTATCAAAAAATGTGGATGAACCTTATGTTTATAAGAAGTTAAGTGGGAGCGTAGTTATTTTCTTATTGCTTTATATGGATGACATTATTGGAAATGACATTCCAATAATCCAGTTTGTTAATCTATGGTTATCCAAGAACTTCTCCACGAATGATATGGGAGAAGCAGCCTATATACTGGGTATAAAAATCTATAGAGATATATCAAAGAAGTTGCTTGGTTTGTCCTAATCCACTTACATAGACAAGGTATTAAAAAGGCTTATCATGGAGAATTCTAAGAGGGGATTCTTACTAATGTCGCATGGGATTTCTTTTTCTAAGAGTTTGAAGAGAGAAATAGAATAGATTATGTTTCATATGCTTCGAAAATTTAATCAACTATGTATTAGAAATTATAATGCGATTATAATTATAAGATTCGAATTGTAATTTTGTATTATTTAAAAAATGTTCCTAATCATAGTTTCATCAAGATGGGATATTGATGGAATAGAAAGACCAAAATATATTTTGTTTCTTTCTTATGAAGAAAGTAATTGATCTCGTAGATTAAAATGTGGAGACATTTAAACAAACGTGTGAGTGCTTATTAGAGAATAAGTTCACTTAACTGACCCGATTATGAGAATCCTAATTGGAACATTACTTATGTGTTTATGGATTATCTCATTTTAATGGTTGTGTAATTTATCCTTAGACGTGAGATTACCAAATTTATCTCATATAGGAATTACTATTTTTTATACTACTTATATTCTATTCTTGAAGTAGTTCAATTCGGTAGTTGTTAGATATAGTATGAACTATATGGAGATAGTTGAGTAAATCAATAAGGAATTCGTTATCCTAAACTGATTAGGGAGAATATTCTATTGTTCTTAATTAGTAATGATTTTAGAAATTTCTGGACAGAGTAAATTGAAATTTAGAAAAAAATTTCAAATATCAATTATAAATCATTTATTAATTAGTAAGAATGAACATAAATGGATTATTTAGAATGGACACTAATTCCATACTCTAAGTCCAATTGGAACATTGGATCATGAAAGGATTGGATAGATTAAGTCAAACCACTTTGACATTTCTAGTATTTGAGTGGTTATGATATGTTACTAGACGTCAATCATAATCTATTATTATAAATTGTTTAATTAGAGAATTAAAGGTAAATTATAAGAAGTTTTAATTTATCTAATTCTAATTGTAAATTAGAATTATAGTTTATAATTATTGCCAACATATTAGTAACTTAATAAGTCACGCATAAAAGTTCTATAAAGGAGAAAGTGAAAGTTTAATTAAGTAGTACTTAATTGAGAAGTATTAGAAATTCCAATGATCAATATGTGATATTAGATCTAATTAGCACTAATTTGTAATTATAACTAAATTTTAACTTTAGTTGTAATATTGACAAAGTTCAAGGATATGAAAAATATGTTTTTTTATATAAAAGAAAATTTTTAAAAAGCTAAAGTTAGCACTTTACCATTTTTCCTCTCAAAGTATTTGAGTTTTTCTCTAAAAAGATCTATGGATACCTTAGACGCTGGACACTTGAACGACTAAATGGTTGACAAATTTACAATAAGGAAAAAGGTTTAACGGAAAAGCGATTTTAAAGTTAGTGTAATCTTTATGTGAGGAATCATATGGTGAAATGCCAGGCACATTTAGTCTACATCTATCTCTATGATGCTGTTTCCTTGTAGGATTATTGTTAGAAAGGATATGCTGCTTTGTCATTGTATTTCAGATTTTTCATTGTATACTTAGTTCCAAATTCCTTCAGTTTTGGAAGTAATGTAGTCTTGTCTGTCTTGGTTTTCTATGAACCGAACAATTTGTTAGTTTTGATGATGTCTTATTGATTGGGGAAAATAGGAGAAAGAATCAGCCACTAGGACCAAAAGCTCAAAGGTAGATGCTCTCTTTCTTATATCTTCAATTGTGAGCCACCATGTAATCTTTTAAAATCTAATTACACTGTAAAGTTTGACATTTAAGGGGCCCTAGAAGAGTGCCAGAGGCTTCATCATTGCCAGCTTATTAATGACCCAGAAAGTTAAAGCTTTAGATCATGGTTTTAGGGGAAAGGATGTTGGGAAACTAAGATCCCACCAAGATTTACAATAGAACAATAAAAAAAAATTATGGATTAATTTCAACAAAGTTTAATTTGAAATATATAATAACAAAAATTAATAGAATTATAATAATTTAGTTTATGTCTTTTGGAAATCATTCTTTCCTTTACGAATCTGTCAATCCATAAACTGTTTAATCATCCAACTTTTAACGATATCTATAAGTTTATTTCAAAAGAGAAACTCAAAAGAATTTGAGAAGAAGAATGGTAATAGTAATAGCTACTTTTTTTCTTCTTTTTTATCTAAAAATATAATTTTATATAACTTTAGAATTTTTTAAAATTACAATTAAATTCAAAGTTTAATCATAATTACAATTTAACCATAATAAGATCAAATATTATATATTAATCTTTAAAGTTTCTAAACTTCTCAATTAAGTCCAATTTAATAAAAAAATTTCTTCTTCTTTAATAGATATTTTATGTGTGACTTATTAGATTCCTAATATATTAGAAATAATTATAAATTATATCTCTAATTCACAATTAAAATTACATAAATTAGAACTCTTTTTAATTTATCTTTAATTATTTAATTAAAAAATTTATAATCATAGATCATGATTAACTATAATAATATGTCATAATGACTTAAATATTAGGAATGTCAAAGTAGTTTGACTTAACCTATCCATACATGGTTATGATATATAATTTAATCATTTCATCATCCAATATTCAAATTGAAATTAGGGTACGGAATTTATGTCTTCTCTAAATAATTCAATCATATTCATTCTAAATAATTAGTAAATGATTTATAATTGATATTTGAAAAACAACTTTTCTAAATTTCAATTTAGGTTGTCTAATGATTCCTAAATCATTACTAACCAAAAATAACTGAACATTCGTCCTAATTACTTTAGAGTGATTAATTTTTTTATTGATTCACTTAACTATCTCCATATAGTTTTTACTATATCCAATTACTACCGACTTGAACTACTTTAAAGAATAGATCATAAGTAGTATAAAAACATAATAATTTTTACAAGAGATAACTTTAGTAATATCAAGTTTAAGGATCAATTATATAACTATCATAATGAGGCAATCTACAAACACACAAGTAATGTTCTATTTAGAATCATTATAATCGAGTCAGTTCAGTGAATTTATTGTTTAATAAGTACTCACACGATTGTTTAAGTGTTTCCATAGTTTAATTTATGAGATCGATTACTTTCTTCATAAGGAAGAAACATAACGTGTGATAGTCTAACCGTTTCATCAATACTCCATCTTAATGAAACTACGACCAGAAATATTTTAGAAATAATACAAAAATGCAATTCAAATCTTACAATTATAATCTCATTATAATTTCTAATTGTACAATAATTATTCTAGGGATTTTATTTATAATTAATAATTAAATATAATTAACAAGCACACAAAGATAAAGAATGTCTTTTTATTAAATAAATATACAATGTTATACATGTAATCTTACAACCAATTAATTGGCTGTAAGGATATAAACCAACAATCTCCCATTTTCTCTAGATTTAATTACCTCTGAGTCTAATATTATAGCCATCCATATGTCGATTGTGTCTCGTTTGAGACAATGGCTTAGTGAGAGGATCTACATGATTCTATTTAGTAAGAATTCATTCTAATAAAATGTCCTTTCGCTCCATTATTTCTCAAATCAAGTGAAACTTTATGAATACACGTGTAGATTGCTAATGAGACTTCGATTCCTTCACTTGTGCAATAGTGCCAATGTTATCACAATATAATACCATTGGATCAACAATGCTAGGAACCACTTAAAATTCTGTGATGAACTTCTTGATCCAAATTGCTTCTTTTACTACCTTGAAAACTGTAATATATTCAACATCAGTTGTTGAATCTATGATAATTAGTTGTTTATAACTCTTCCAACTACACCACTGTAAAGAATAAATATGTACCCTGACTGCGATCTATTATCATCTTAATCAAACTAAAAATGGTATTAGTTTTAATCTAATTTTACGTAAGTCGAAGCATGTTCGACCTGTTTCTGGAAATTAAAAATGAAAGTGTTCATTAATATTGCATTTACTGAAAGTGTTTTAGAGTGAACATGAAAAATCAGGCTTTATATTAGCTAGAAACATTTTAAAAAATTTTTCTAGTTCTTTAAGATGTTAAAGTTTCTGTAACAAATAGATTAATCGATGCGTTTATTAATCTGGAAGCTATTTTGAATAAACACATACCATATGCCTGAAACCAAGTTTGTGTGATGTTGTTTCCCTATTGTTCAGTAATTATTATTAATGTCTAAGTTCAATAAATGTTATTGGAATTAGATGAATTGCATAACTAGAAATAGGTTTACTGTCCTTTTAATTCAACCTTTAATAAGGGTATTTGTTTGATGTATTGTCCAAAGTTTTATATGTATCAATATGTGTTAAAGCTCATATAAAAGGTTCACCGATGACAAAAGTTGCCGTCGGCACTAGTGATGAAACTAATTTTCTGTAGATTTGGTCTTTTCCAGATCTATTATGGCTGGAGAGACACTAAAGGGAGCAAGGAGGTAGTGACGTGAGGAATCCACATGCAATATAGAGTAAAGGCAAAATAGAAAAATGAAAAGAAGGCAAAAGTTTGGGGAAGAAGGGGGTGCATACAGCAGGCTAAAAAGCAACGTCTCTTGACGTTGTGAGGCACGTGCACTAGTAGCCTTCTTCTACCTTTTTATAATTTTAACTTTAATTTAATTTAATTTTATTAAATTAATTTTCTTAACAAGATTAAGATTAAATTAGTTTAAATTCCTAATAAAGTTAGAAATTTTGTTTTTTAGTTTTCAAAATTGTTTCAAAGGTTTTGTTATTAGGAATAAATGTAAATTTTAGTTTAATTTTTTAAGAGTTGAATAATTAAATTAAATTAGTTATTAAATCAATAATTAAATTATATTAGATAAAATTAATATAATGAAATTATATTAATAAGATAAGACCTACAAATTTTAAGTCCCTCATTAAAATATTAAGTACATGTTTAAAATATGATAGATACCTTCTTTTATTATAAGATTAAACCAGAATTTTATTTATTATTAAGTTTAATCAGTAAACTCAAGGCCGCTTTAACTTTAATATATTTAGTCTTATAACGATGTGTCATACTTAACCAAATTTATATGATTTAGATGAGTAAACTCATCATCATATTAATTTAAAGGCAAGGTTAGGAAAAACATATTTGATATGTTTTACCAAAAAGTTGTCACTTAATGGATCTAGGAATCACATAGAATGTGATTAACAAAATGCTATCTACCTAATTTTAGTTTGGATGGTTTATTGAGAAAACCTAAGGTTAATTAAATTAGAATGATATCCTAACTCACTAGGAAATTATATAATAGTTTCTTGAATTAATAGTGAAGACTATTAATTTGTTTAAAATAGTGGGATTAATCAAATATTTATTAAAGTCCTTATGTATTTGGTTTTTATGACATAAACTAATTTTCCCTCTTTGACATTTTAGTTGTTGAAAAATGAGTACAAACTTATCTCTAAGGATCATCATTAATGCAAATAAATTAACTAGACTAAACTTTTAGGAATGTCTGTGTAACTAAAGAATTGCTCTTAGGTAAGAAAATAAATTGTACATTCTTGACACCAATTTTCACTTGAGACTATAGAAGATGCAGATGATAATGTTTGGGAGAATTATCCACATCATATAGATGACAATGAACAAACTACATATATGATATTAGCTAGCATGCTTCTCGAGCTTTAAAGGCAACATAAGAACATGAACACGAGGGCAATGCTTATGCACCTTCAAGAGTTATTTGGCACACAGAATCGGGTAGAGAGGTTTGAGAATGCTAAAGCTTTAGTTCAATATAACTTTTTACTATTCATAATGAACTTGCATGTGAATTGTTGGTCCTAAATGACACCTAAGAGGATAGGTGAATTAGGTTATTACAAAATTAAGAAGAAAATACACAATACAATTTAATAAAATTTGTGGAAGCTAAAACAAATATAAGACAAATGATATGAAAAGGAATTTTGCACTTTATTGAATATAAAATAAGCAATGCAAATATAAAGTATAACTTACAATCTCCTTTTTAGCTCAAGGATAACCCTCCACTTTTCCAAAAGCTCAAGCATGACCCTTTTGACAAGTTCCTTTTTTAGGATTAAGAATAACCTCTAAACTCTTTTTTTAAAGACTTAAGAATAACCTCGAAGACAAATACACGAATAAGCTTCACACAATACAAAACTCTTAAACTTTTTCAGTAAACTCATTCTCAATTGTTATCTATCTCAACACTAGCTTAATCCCCTATTTATAATATAAGTAGGGATCAATTTATTCGTTAGCAAGGTGTATCTGGTAATTAATTCTTTTGGACCGTTAGACTAATCTTGTTACCGTTATACAATATGACTGTTCCTCATAATCTGCTCGTGATCTTCTTCATTCGGTTGATCGATGGACCTATTCGGTGGACCAATCTTCATAATTTTACCTCATTCGGTCGACTGGTAGCTTTGGACGATCAACTGATGTTTGTTTAGTCAACTAATCTTTGTATTCGGTCAGCTGATCTTTTTAACGTGTTTATTCGGTCAGTCAATCTCCTTAAAGCATTCATTCGATCGATCGATCTCCATGATTCAGTCGACCGATCTTCCTTCGGTCAACCGATGCTTCCTTCAACACTAGTATTCGGTTGACCGGACAGTATTCGGTTCGCCGATGCTTCCTTTTATCTAGACAATCAACGTTTTACTTGCTTAAATGCTCCAATCAACCTATCCTTGTACACACTTAAACAAACTTATCAATAACAAAGATGTTTTGTCATCCTCAAAATAAGGTAAAACCTCCTTTGGTTCAACATGAACTAAAAGGGCATGACATTGTTTAAACTATTCAATATGTTTAAAACCGTTGAGGGATACCTTGAAAAGAAACCGATTTTTATTCTTATTGTTGGCTCCTCTTCTAAGAATACATATAAGACCCTTAAGAAGAATAAAAACAATAAATAGAAGGCTCTTGTTAAAGTAGTAAAGCCAACAGGTGGTGTCAAGAAAAAGAATGATAAGGGAACCTATTTTATTATGGGATCGTTGGACACTAGAAGAGAAACTCCAAAACTTATCTTACTAACTATAAGGAAAAGAAGTTAAAGGTAGCTTCATTTTCAAGTATGTTTATAATTGAAATTAATCTTTCTACTTCTATTTGATGTTCTTGTATATTAGATATTGGATGTAGATTTCACATTTATAATAATGTGTAGTTACTTACAGACAGTAGATCGTTAAGAAAAGGTGAAGAAACTTGCGAGTCAACAATAGAGTAAGAGTTGCTAAATTAGTTCTAGGAACTTGTCCTTTAGCTTTACTTTCTAGCCTTGTACTTGACATCAATAATTGTTATTTTATTCATGATATCATAAGAAACATTATTTCTATTTCATGTTTAGATATAAATGGATTTTTTTATTATCAAGGATAATTTTTTTTATAGATAATGTTTATTATAGATCTGATTTACTTACAAATAGTTTGTATAAATTAGATCTTAACAGGCTAACATTAAATATAAATAGGAAGAAAAAGAAATTAAGTGACTAAAATACATCTTACTTATAGCATTATAGGTTAGGTTATATTAATAAAATAAGAATCACAAAGTTAT
>JAOXYD010113804.1:0-11388 GCA_028565735.1 Pinacopodium congolense
ATGAATTGCTTAAGTTTTATTTTATGGCTTTTTTGTTTAGAATTTCTAGCCTTTATTCCATTAGTTATCCTTGAATTTTTCTTTATGCTTGATGTCTTTGATTAGTTCATGTTTGGTAGTTTAGATACATGGATTTTCTTAGGTTTTAATTCATTTAATTTTAGTTTTTACTCAATTTATAGTTGCTGAATTTTTTTTAAAAGTTTAATTTAAGTTAAGTTTAGTTTAGTGTTAGTTCATTAATTAATAGTTTAGTTAATATGTGTTTGTGCCAGTTTAAAGATCATTTTGTGATTTTCATTTGGTGAGTTTAATTTTCTAGCCTTTAGTTTCTCTTAATTAATTATGTTTTGTGTTCATTTAATTTTTGTTTTGCTTAATTTATTTATGTTTAGGTAGTTTCTTAAGGGCTTCAAGGTATAGGAAGGATTATGGATGATTAATTTTGATAATGTGATTTAGCTTATATTGATTTGATGCTTTTAATCTTAGGTTATTTTGGAACTTTGGATAAATTACATGAATTAGGTTTCATCTTTAGGATTGATTGTCCTTTAGGTAATTTCCTCTTTTAAATGATAGGATTGCGCATGTGATACGTAATTGTCCTTAGAGATTGTTGAAAGTAACAATACGCTAGTTGGTTTTGATAGGATATTTAACCAACTAATTTAGGGTTCCATACCTTTAGGTTACACTTTCCGAGCTTATGAGTTAGTGGCCTAAGTTAGTCGTTCCTTAATACCTAAAGCGTCTTCACTTTAAATTTAGAGAGCTTGTTTTAGGTTATAGACGGGGATAGGGGCATTTCTAAAGCTTGTTAGATTTGTCTAATTTAGAGAAACTGAGGGCTTGAGAGCTTATTCAAACCTATAGGCTATCGCCATCTCTAGAGTATCTATCATTTAGATTCTAGGATTAATGATCATTCCAACATTATGAAGATATCTCCAACCCATTTCTTTACTATTGTTCTTAGTCTTGTCTAAATTTTCTTTGTGTGTTTGTCTATCTATTTGTGTTCTTTACATCTTAGTTATCTTACTTTCATCATTTTAGGGTGTTCTATTTTCTCTTTCTTGCAACATTTGAAATAACATTTACATCCTGATTCTCTGTGGTTCGACCCTAGCTCACCATTACTGCATAGTTTAAGTAGATAGGAATTTATTATTTGATAGTTTGCAAAGAGTTCATCACCAAACCACCTTTAAAGTTAATGGTCAAAGTGTCAAACTTTATTCACCTAGAATAATGATGGAATTTGCTAATACTTTCAGTCTTTATGATCCTCACTGATCTATGGTTCACTTTGTTTTAATTATCTTTATTTGTTATGTGTGTGTGTGTGTTTTTTTTTTTTTTTGTGTTAGGATAGTTGTTAATATGTTTCTCTAATTCTTTGTGCTTTTTAATTGCCCTTATCTTGTTCTTTTTTATTTTCCTTAATTCCACTTATTATAGAGCATACGTTCAGTTTATACCTGATGCTTTCATTTATTTTTATCATTTTGCAAGTATAATTTAAAGTTATTGATACCTTTAAATGAAGTGAGATTCAGATTATTTTATCATTCTAGGTTATTTTTTTCATTTTCTCCTATATTTTTACTTTATTGTTGTTTTATAAACATTGGGGAAAATGTTTAATTTAAGTGTGAAAGAGGGAGAGATTAATTCAAGTTCTTTTGTCCTAAGTAACATTAATTTATCATTTTTTTCAAAATAATCTACAATTTTTGGAAAAACATTTTCGATTTTGCTGCATGTCACTAGACATTTTGTTGAACGAAGGATAGTTCCACCTTATTTTGGTAATGACAAAACAACCTTTGCTGCTAATGTATGTGTTGTTAAATGTGCTTGAAAGATAGGTTTGATAAAATTCAAGCTGACCAATTAAGGAGTCTTGAAAAAGAAAACGAATAATCACACAAAGACTCAAAGTTTGAAGAATAAGTTTATAATAAGTTTAGAATAAGTTTAATTTTAGTTTATTTAGTGTAAACTTTTCTTGCTTTTATTTTGAAGTTCTCAAAAGGCTCATATGTAACTATTCATGCATACATATTTTAGAATATGCATATAGGTGCATAATCAAGAGGTGTTATATGTTTTAATGAGATTAAATGGGAATAACCTCTTGATACTTGTTTAAATTAATTAGGAAATTATAAATAAGTTGTTAAAGAGCCTAAGACTTTTTTGGATATATCTTTGGTGTATGGAAATGCTAAATATTGTGGAGAAATGTTTTGATTATTAGGCTGAGTATGGTCCTTAAGTCGATCGACCGAATGGGAAAGGTTGGTCGACCGAATAATTAACAAAGGTTTATCGCTCAACTGAATAAATGGATTAGTCGACCGAAGCACAAAGCAAAGGCCTATCGGTCAATCGAATCATAAGATTGGTTGATCGAATACAACGAAGGTTCTGGATTATGCAGAAGTATTATAACGTTATACAATGGATAAAATTATTAAAAAAAGTTTGCTCATTGGACAAACAATAATATTACCATTGTCCAACAGATACATAAAAAAATTTCTAGTATAAATAATTTGCTTTTGTTATGTTAAAAAAGGTTCGAAAATACAATTTTTTTAAGAAGAAAATATTAAGTGATATGCTGTGTGTTTTTGTATAAGGCGTGTGAGTATCTTTTGTGCATTAATCCATCTATCCTTTTGTGATTATCAAGTGAAATGTTTTTCAATTGTATTGAGTGGTTGAGAGGTTATTCTTAAGCCTAGGAAAAAGAAACGTGTGGAAGGTTCTCCCTTAGCCTATGAAAAGGGATTGTAATTGTAACATTATTATCTTGAAGTTTTTATAAGAATAAAAACTCAACAGTGGTGTTAGGGACTGGATTAGGAGCAAATGGATAGCTCCAAACTAGGGTAAATCACGATGTATTCTCTTCTTTCTCTTCACTTTGACTTTCGCATCTATATTATCTGATTGTTTGTTTAGGATAAATTGGTTAATTTGTTTAAGCTTCCTCATTTATTTTTGTTATGTGAAAGAATTTTTTTTAAACACTAATTCACCCCACCTCTCTTAGTGGCATATCTATCCCAACACATTTTTCCTTTTGTTTTCACTTATTATGCCCCTTTTAGATGTTATATAATTGATATCAAATAGTTTTAAATTAATTCATGTTTTGGATAATGATACCTTATGATCATCATGATTTTCCATGTTTAAATTACATAGTTCTAAAGCAAAATGTGTTCTCTTTTAAACTATATCTTTGCCTTGTTGAATTAATTAAATTGAATAAAAATTAAAAAGAAAATTAAAATAAAAGAAGGTAAAATATAAATAAGTGAGCTGGTTTTATTCACTCTACTGGCTTCAAATTAATTGCCTGAAGTTTATGAGTAGTGCTAGTTACCAGTTAATGTGGTGTGACTCAGTTGAGTAATTAAAGGTATTCAAGACAAAATGTTCACTTTTGTGTAAAAAGATTGAGTAACTTCTCAAATAAACATCAAAATACTCACATTTTTTGTTTATGTTTTGTTTTTAATGAATAAAGGATATTAGATTTTTTTGAAAGATGATACATCTTACTTTAGCACTATTCATTTTGCTTATGGAATTGAAGTTATGATATATATTAAATTTTATGAAACACGAAGTAATTTGGGTTTTTTGTGACTTGAAATGATTTATTGGTTATATAACATATTTTAAGTTCATTATGCTTGAAAACCTAAGAAAATCTTTCCAATGATGTTGTTTAATAGGTTGAGCAAGTTTTCCTATGCCTATAGGTTAATTTGAACTTGATGATGGATTGATTTGCTTACGGACAAGCAAACTTCTAAGTGTGAGGGAGTTGTTAGCTTATAAGATTAATACGTTTTTATATTAATTTGATTCAAATTTAGGTACATTGCTCCCAGTTTGATGATAAAGTGTTTAATTATCTTTTTAATTGATGTGCATTGCAGTGGGAAGATTAAAAGTGAAGAAAACCAGAGCAATTGTTGCAGAAATTCAAATTTCAAGAGTAAAACGACAACTCTCTATACCTTTGTTTAACTTTGAACACTCATTGCTTTACTTAAATATGGGACTAAAACACAGGATGTTAAATGGCATCATTTTGCTATCTACTAAGTGTCATTTAAATATCTTTGGAGCTTTTTCTAACTAGATCTCACATCTGATTGGTTGCAACTTGTGCAACTTGATTCCCACTTATAAGTGACACGTATATTGATTGTTTGAAGCCAAAAATTTTAAAAAAAGGCAAAGAAAGAAATACGTTTTAGAGAAGATTACCATATTCTCTCAAAGTTTAGGACTCTATTCTTCTTTTCTTTATATGTCTTTGATTTTGTTTTTTTGGTTGTAGATTTAGCTTGTATTTTAGGATTGTAAAGGCACAATCATGTAATTTAGATTTGTAGACATGTTTGTATCTAATTTTAGTACATTCTAAACCTGTATTTTTTATTGAAATCCACTCTTTTCTCTTATATATTAAAGAATATGATGAATATGCTTTCTTTCTTAATCCAAATGATTGTTTTAGTTAATTTTTGGTTTAGGAATGTTTAATATATGAGCTATATGCATGCTTGTGAGTGATTAAGGATTGTATTTTACTTATTTGAATGCTTAAAGATTGTATTTAATTAATCATTTAAGATAAAGATGATGAATGGTTAAATATCAATACAGGACCATTGATTGATTAATATCGAGGGAGTTTATCTGAAATATAAATTTTTAGGTTAGTCTTTTTACACTTTAAGCCTACTTCTTAGATTTATGAGTAGACCCAACTATAAACTTGAAATTTTAGAGAAAAGACATTGATTTGATCATAACCTTGCCTTGATTTAGTGAAGTTTCCCTAGGACAAGTCTCTTAATCCTAAATTAATCCTTTTATATCATTAAAAACCAATTCCTTTGCCATTTAACCCATTAAGCAATCCTAAAATTCAAGGCTAGTCTACTTTACAAAATTGGAAGCTTTTAGTTTAGTTTTTTAATTTTAGTTAATTGAATCAATCAATTTTGGCCTCTTTAGGTAATTGTGAGCTAATTTCCTTAGTACTTGGAATTTGTAATTCTCTGTGGGATGATAATTCGAGTTTAAATACTCACTTTATTACTTGCTATCGATATACTTGCCAACTTGTTAGTTTAAAAATTATTTTTAGAAAATTTGCTTTAATTGTTGAATTGGTAATTAATTTGGTTAAATTGACCTTAATAGAAAACCAACATTTTTCATTTACATATTGATCTGGAACATCATGCTTATTGGACTATTAATTCCTTGAATTTTGACTCAAGGAAAGTTGGTGAAGAAAGTCTTTTACAATTAAATGAGTTGGATGAGTTTCACGTTAATGCTTATGAAAACTCTAAATTGTATAAAGAGGGAGTCAAAATATGGCATGATAAATATATCATTCAAAGAGAAATCAAGGTTGGTGATAAGGTCTTCATATACAATTTGAGATTGAAGTTGTTTCTAATGAAGCTCTGATCAAGATGGACAGGCTCATACAAATTAACAAAATTTTATGCATTTAATGCTATCAAAGTAACAGATGGTCACTCAACTTTCAATGTGAATGGGAAAAAGAACAAAGTTTTTCATTCCTAGTTCAGCTGAAGAGTTTGTTGAGATTTTTTTCATTTTTCAATCCTCGTTAAACTAGTAATTATCCTTGTTAGATAAGTAATTATGTGTGCTTGTATTTTATTTTGTGTGGTAGGACCTTAAGTTAGTTGGTTGAAGTATTTTAGGTGTGTTTTAATTAGTTTTAATGTGATTTCCTGAGTTTTTCCTTAGTTTGATGTGATTTTTCTTTGATTTTTGAGTGTTATTAATGTCAAATATAAGGCAATTTGATGAATAATCCATTGAATTTTGTTATTAAAAGGGTTAGGAAGAAATTTGATGCAATTTGGGGTTTAAATGCATAATAAATAAAGTCAACAAGACTTATACATAAGTCTAGTTTGACCCCTATATAGCCCTATTGACCCACGAATAGATGCTGAAATAATTTTTCCTATATCTGATTCAGATTAGGTTATCCCAATTCAAGTGGTACCCAAGAAAGGTGGCACTAATATAGTTCAAAATGATCAAAATGAGCTAATTGCAACAATAAAGGTAATTTGTTGGCATTTTTATATCGATTATCAAAAATTAAATGACGCCATCTGAAAATATCACTTCTCATTACCTTTCATTGATCAAGTTATAGAAAGATTGGTTGGGCACAATTTTAATTGTGCTTTAAATGGGTATAGTTCCCATTTCCAAATTCCAGTAGTCCCTGGGGATTCAAGAGAAAACTATCTTTACCTGTCTTTATGGCACATTTACTTATAGACATATACATTTTTGACTAATGTAATGCCCCTACCACCTTTCAAAGCTATAAGATGGCACTATTTTCATATATGATTGAATACTACATTGAAGTGCTTATAGATGATTTTTCAGTGTTTAACATATCATTTTACTCATGTTTACAAAATTGAAAGAAGGTGTTTAAGAGATGCTAGGAGACAAATTTGGTGTTAAATTTAGGAAAGTATCATTTTATGGTTTAAGAATACATTATACTTGGTCGCAAAATTTATTAGTAAAGGAATTGAAGTAGATATGGACAAGATAGATGCAATTGTTCAAATCCCACCTCCAAATTAAATTTGAGCGGCTAGGGGTTTTCTAAGTCGTGTCGATTTCTATCGGAAACTTATTGAGGATTTTTCTAAAATCACGAAGCTTCTTATTGATCTTTTGACCAAGGATGCTACTTCTGACTTTCATGCAAAGTGCATACATTATTTTAAGCTGCTAAAGGAAAAGCTTACAAGCATACCTATCTTGGTTTCACCAGATTGGTCTTTACCTTTTGAATTGATGTGAAATGCAAGTAATTTCTTCATTAGTGAAATTTTTGGGGCAAAGAAAGGATAAAAATTTTCATTTGACTAATTTTGCAAGTTGCACATTAAGTGATGCCTAAAAGAACTATAAAATTACAGAAAAAGAAATATTATTTCATTTGATAAATCCTAATCCTATTTGGTTCTTTCAAAGGTGATAGTGTATATAAACTATACGGCTTTGAAATATTTGATGAATAAACCTCTTGTGAAGCCAAGGTTGATTAGATGGGTCCTCTTGTTTCAACAGTTTGATATTGAAATAAAGTACAAAAAAGGTGCTGAAAATTTTTTTACCAACTACCTTTCACATTTAAACGAAGAAGTTATGGAAAAAGGTTAAGATCAAGATATTAAGGAAGTGTTTCCAAAGGAGTAATTAGTGGTTGTAAAGGAGGCTTTGCTATGGCATGTTGATTATGTTAATTATTTAGTTAGCAATGTGATGCCTCTTGATCTTTCTTATTAACAAAGGAAGATATTCCTATCTAATGTTAAGAGGCATTTGTGGTATAATCCATTTTTATACAATATTTATGCTAATGAAATTATAAGAAGATGTATCCTACTAAAGAAGTGTCTTCTATTTAACGTCATTATCATTCCAAAGAAGTATAATGACATTTTGGGCCTACTAGGACTACCCAAAAGATTTTAGAGTCTGGATTCTATTGGCCCACTTTGTTTAAAGACACATTTCAACATGTAAAATCTTGTGTTAATTGTTAAAAGGTTTGAAATATTTCCAGGAGACATGAAATGCCCTTAAATAATATCATGGTATGTGAGGTTTTCTATATTTAGGGTATCAATTTTATGGGCCCTTTCCCTAAATCATATGTCAATCAATACATTTTAGTCACTGTTGATTATATAAGTAAATGGGTTGAAGCAATTGCTTTGCCTACTAACAATGTGAGAGGCGTGGCTAGATTTTTAAAGAAAAATACTTTCACTCGATTTGGTACAATAAAAGGGATTATCAATGACGGAGGTTTGCACTTCTATAATAAGAAATTTGATCCCCTTTTATCTAAATGTGATGTTATAAGTTTGTATCACCCTATCATTCATAAACGAGCGATCAACTTGAAATTTCAAATAATGAGATTAAAAGAATTTTAGAAACTATCATTAGTATATCAAGTAAAGATTGGCCTTTAAAATTAGATGACCCACCTTAACCTTAACCCCATTACAACTCCAATCAAAGTCCTTTTGATCTATTTTTAGCATGTAATTATTGTGGAGAAGAATTGATGTATTAGCAAGCCTATGATAGTGTAGTTTCCTATAAGAAGCTTGAGTGAAACTTGAGCCATCATACACTTGAGGGAAATGAGTGAAACCGTGAGGGAAAATTCATTTTGAATTTGTACTTATCTTTGAGCAATGGTTTCATAAGTTGAGTTTACTTATGCATGCTAATGAAAAATAATCATGATATGTGTATTAGCTTGATATTTAAGTTGGCTAGAATTTATGGGATTGCATGCTTTAATCTTTATGACAATGAAGTGATAGAATTGATTGGTTGTGCTTGATTTTGCTTGAGGACAAACAAAGTTTTAAGTGTGGGGAAGTTGATAATTGTGTTTTTTGTATGTGTTTTTCTAAGTGTTTTGCATTATTGTGTTTTAATATTTATTTTATGTGTTTTTGTTTAGTATAATTTTAATTATTGTTTTGTTTGTGTTTAGTATTAATTTGGAATAAGTTTTGTTTATTTATGTTATTATTATTATTTAATTATTAATGTTGGGTTAGAATTAAATTGTATTGGTGTATTTATTTATTGTGTAGGTAAATTAAATAAAAAAATTAAAGTTGAAAAGAAAAAAAGAAAAAAAAGAAAAAGCAACTCCAGCCCGTAGCCCTGCGTAGTCCAGCATCTTCCAGGAGCCTAGTCCATAGCATTGCCCAGCCAGCCGACCCAAACACCTTCTTGCCCAACGAGCGACCCAGCGACCAGCAACCTAGAAACCCGCACCCCGCAACCTACCTTCTCCCTAGGCCAAGCTCCACAAGCGCAACCCCCCAACACTAGACCTCCTCCTCCCTCCCTCTAGCCTGGGCCTTGGCTCTGTAACCCTTTCGCCCCACCAAACCAAACGCCTCCAGCAGCCTACAAAGTCACCCCTCCAGCCCCGATCCACTAAGAGGCAGCCTTAGTTGTAGCAAAAATGAGACAGCATACACAAAAGAAGTTGCTCTCAGACATAATAGAAATTAAATATAAGGAGAGGGCGTAGTCACAACGGTAATACAAGTAACCGAGACGCAAGAAAAGCGAGACAAAAACGTAGAGAACAGAGGAGCAGACAATGAACAAATCCAAAATAGAAGAGGCATTGGGAGAAAGAAAGCAGAAAATAGAGGAGCTCCACACGACCTTGAAGCTTCACAAGCACAAAAATTTCAAGAGTTGATCAAGTTTTTTATTTTTATTTTTAGATTTATTTTTATTTCAGATTTATTTTATTTTTTTGTTTTTATTTTATTATGTTTTTCATTTTCAAGAATATAGACTTGGTTAAACTTATTTTTATTATAATTTTGGCTAAAATATTTTTAGGATTTGTTGTTTGAATTATTTGGGACCATTTGGTTATTAATTTAATTTTTATAAATATTTGTATTGTGTATTGTGCGTAACCCTACAACAAATCGAGAGAGTGAGTTCGATAATTTGTGTTAGATGTACAACGAGAGTTGGCATTTAATAGATCTATAGACAACAAGTTATTAATTTATTAGGAAGATATTTCAATAAAATGATAGACTGCCTATAGGATACCTTCATATCTAGTTAAATGTTTAGGAAAGGCGTTGCATGTCGAGAGATCCCAAGGTTAATCCTAAATTTATTTAACTAGTGACAATTAGTTGCACCTTGAGAGAGAGTAGCTAAAATATTAGGAAATCTTAGGCCAAATATAAATTAAATTAATTAATTAGAGGGGAACAAATAAGGATAATAACAAATCCTATTCTTAAAGCTGGATTTTCTCCAAATTTTCAGTCTACTGTGTTTGTGATTGGTTGTGTTACTCGCTCCTACTTCCAAATTTATCTGCAACTCATTTATTTAATTCTTTTTATTTTATTTTCTTAAATCTATTTCTTGAACAAAGTGTAAACTAAATTGATAGGGTGTCTGGATATAATCCTCGTGGGATCGATATCCATTCCTTACTATAAGTACAACCCCTATACTTGCGGTTTTGAGCGTAAAACTCGTAGTTTGTTTTGTAAACGAACAAGTTTTTAGTGTCATTGCAGGGATTGTTTTATTTAGCATCTTACTTAGTTTAGTTGACTTTGATTTAAGAGTTTTTGATACTTTTCATTGTGTGTTTTTAGGTATATAAGCACAAGGAGTACAAGATGGTCCAACGAGATTAATAATGCAAGGATTAGAGGAACAAGATGCTATTATTCCATCTGACATGGTGATAGCTCTTCAAGCACAAATTTCATCTTTTAGTCAGCAACTAAGCAATTTACAAGGTACGTCTTCCGTTTTTATTAGACCTGTGCAATTTCACTGTGAATTATGTGGATAGGACAACCATGATACAAATGAGTGCTTTTTGAGGGAGTAATGGGGATTTGCGCAATTAAGAGGTAACCACCATTATTCCAATGATTATAATTTGGGATGGCAAAACCACCCATATTTTTCATGGAATGCTAACAATACAGGTGGTCAAGTATACGCACAAGAACCTCCGAATTTTCAACAAGATTACTTTGACACTTGGGAGAGTAAAATGGAGAAAAAGATAGACAGGATGGTAGATAAGTTGATGGATACATTGGGCTCCAAACTCGCAACAAAGAGGAGAATCTTAAGCAGAGGATGGAAGAGCATCAAAAGCAGATGGAGGACAATCAAAAGCGGATGGAGGACAATTTTGATCAAATTATCCAGAACAAGGCTTCATCCATCCACAACTTGGAGGTACAAGTAGGTCACTTAGCTAATACTTTCTTTTCTAACATTGCAGGTAGCCTACCAAGCCATCCCGAAGCAAATCCAAGGGGGAAAATTCAGGCCATTATAGTTGTCATGGAAATGGAAAAATAGGATACAATGGATGAGGATGAATGCTTAAAGGAGGAGAGCCAAAACAAAGTAGAAGAAAAGGAAGAAGATGAGGAAGAGTTACCCAGTGCCAACTTAGAAAATGAGTTGTGGCCAAGTGTCAAGCTGGATGAACAACCTTCATATTTATTGCCTGCACCAATACAGAGACCATCTTGGGATAGAACCGATGTCTAGAAAGGAGAGTGGACTTTCAAGTTTGATGATGAAGCAGTTCGATTCCACTCTCCTAAAGCTTTGAAGCATCATGCTGACTGGGAGCCTTGATAGGGGTCAAAATTGATATGATTTTGATAGTGAATTTGATGCATTATGACCCCTATATTGTGTTTAAATGTT
>JAOXYD010113813.1:0-11388 GCA_028565735.1 Pinacopodium congolense
CAAATTAAACATAATAAGACATTAATTTAACAATTAAGCACTAAATTAAGGGTCATAATTCAACAAATTAACCATTACAACTATATCAATTTGACCCCTAACATTAAGCTTACAACGTTAAATAAGCACTTGTTAGGAAGCTACCTAACATTCTTTTCTTTTATAGGAATTCGTTTTATATTCTTTTATTTTTAATTTATTTTGTTTATCAATCTTGATTTGACCATCTGGACAAGCTTGTATTTAATGATGTTATTTAGGTAAGGGAAACAAGCTTTGATTCTTTTCTCCCCAAAGCATTCAAATTACATCAAATGGAATAGATCACTCTCAACCATGCCTACTATCGGACTTAAACTTTTAAGGGAGTAATGCTCTCTTCTTCCTCAAACACTTATCATGCTTAATTTTATTTTGAAACATTAAATTGAGGACATTTTGATTCAAGGTTGGGATGGGGATGAATGAACATGTCATATCATTTATATTCTATGCACACTTGAATTGTTGGAAGTCCAAGCATAATTGCCTAGATGCTTCATCTTATTGTGATTTTGATTATTATTTTATTGTTAATTATGGTATTGTATTTCAAGTTATGTTTATGATTTACTGAATATGGATGAACTCTATATTGATTTATAGCCCCAAGCTTTCCTTTTTCTTTTGATTTCGAGTGAATTGTATATGTTTAGTGACCATTGTGTGTGATATTACGGTTTTAAGGACATTTTACATAAATTATTACAAGAATGTTAGATAAGGTGTATTTTAGTGTTAAATATGAAAACAATGTATGATTGTTAAATAAATGAACATATTTTCACTCTGATGGCTTTGTATCAATAAAGAGAATGAAGGTTATGAGTGGTGTTAGTAGCCATTTGAGAGGGTCACCTAGCTAAGTAACCAAGGGTCATGAAAAAGGGTGTTCAGTTTCAGGTCAAAAGGCTAAATGACATATTAAACAAGATAAAAAGAGTATCCTAGTTCAGTAACTTGGTGTCATTTATGATAAAGTGTGTGCTCTTATGTCAAAAAACTAGGTGACCTTTAAATAAATGCTCCAAATCTAATCTGTTTTGATTAGTGTTGTTTTTAATATCAATTACTAGGTTTGTATAGTAATGTGTATGAAATTACTTTGACATTTGATATTGTGCATTAAGGGTTACTTCTTACTAAATGTGTCCTTGTATGTGATACAAAATATTTTTTTCATGATGGAGTTATGATTTATACAATAGATTAAAGGTATTATGCTGTAAATTTCATGTACTCAAATAGCTTTCAACTCTTACTTAGAATTTTTTTTGAGTAACGTGTCTTGTTTTGAGTAGGGTGTCTAAGTCACTACTTAAGGACAAGCAATAGTTCATGTGTGGGGTATTTGATAATGCCCATTTTATACATATTTTAGGCATGTTTTCATGATTAAAATCTTAATTTTGAGAGGCATTCCCTTATTAACTTGATGTAAAATTGGTTAATTCTTGAATAAGATGTTGTTTATGATGATTTCAACGAATGTATATATGTTTCATAGGTCTTGGTGAGCAATTTGGTGCATATATAGAGTTGGATTAGTTGTGAAATCAAAAGGAGGAAAATAAGCATATTGTTATTGAGTTCCACACTTTCTTTCACAGCTATAGTGCAAAATATGGAGAATTTATAAAGAAAACATTAAGAGAAGAGAAGAAGTAAAGGGTGATGGCTATGGTTAAGGTTGTGACCCTAGTTGTGATTTTTTTTTCTAGGAGAGTGATATATGGAATAACTATAATAAGTATAATAATCATTATCATACAATATAATATAATTATAATTATAATTAATATAATAATAGATTAATATATTAAAAGCACAAAAAAGACTAACACTAAAAAAAGCTTAGTTATGATAGCTTTGGAAGGTAAAAATGTGCTTTTCAAGTTTGTAGAATTCATTTGCAAATTCCAATTATCTTGATGGAAATTGGATTAGTTATGTGAATTCCATGGAATCTAAATCACATAATAGAAATAAATAGTTTTTGGCATTCCAAATATAAAAATTAGGAATTGCAAATGAAGTCTATAAAATTTTATGATATTTATTTCCTTTAAACAGGCTCTTAGTTTATTCTTGAATAAGATCTTACTTAAGTTACTTTTAAAATTTTTTTTATGTTCGATAGGAATTTAGTAAGCATTTTAATGTAGTAATCAGCTAGAGGAGTTATAGAATCAATTTAGGATGCTCTACATCAAATATTAAGAGTATATGACAAAACGATCTACATCCAATATCAATACTATATGACAAGTCATAAAGAGTGCTTAAAGAGAAGAGTGAGAAAAGGTTACACAAGCACCAGCTTTAGAGTAGGGGACTTTGGTGAGACATTCAAATTATTGTGGAATCAATTTTTGGTGGAAGAACATCATGATATTGAGTTTTACATAAAATTTCAAGGCTTAAGGAAAAGCGATGAAGAATTTATAGCAAATACATCGAGAAGTGCTAAAAATTGGAAAGTGTTGGAGGAATCAAAACCAGGATCACACCATGATGCATCCAGTGATTTTTGGCCAATGGGAAATCGGTTAGGATAACAAGATGACCTCGACTATGATTTTGGAAGGGCCCACCTTACAGATTAGTCTAATTTAACCTAATTTATGCATCATTTTGCCTCAAAACCCTTTAAAGGAAGAAAAATCAAGTCCTAAGCCATCTTTAAAGGGTTTTGCATAATCTTGAATGAGAATAAGGTTCCAAACATAAGAAATCAAAGATCAAGGATAGGAATTCACATAAAAAACTATTAAAGAGTCAAGGATTTAGACCAATTCATTATGAGCTTTTATTTATCCTTCTTCTTATTGATTATTTTTATGAACCATACAATGTTAAGGAATTAATCCTTTTATATGATTTAGGTTTTTATGAACTATAAGATGTAGGATTCTTTATTATTCTTGATTTAACCTTTGATTTCCAAATTTGATGTTAGAAATGTTTATAGATATCAATTACTTTTGATTAAAATTTTATGCAAATTTAAATTTTGATTCCAAAACTTTGATTTGTGTATGGTTAATTGAGAAATCATTATATGCTTTAAATCATACCATAAACAATACATCTTACATGGAGTCCTAGAGATAGCCTTACATAATATGTACAGATTAGGTGTGGGCTTATCTATAAAGCAATTTAATGCATTCAATAAATAGGTTAGGAAAGATATAACTTTTTCCTAAGTTATTAAATTAAATAGGATTGCGTAACACGAGAGACAGTGTAATTTATCTAAGGTAATCTACGATCCAATATATCTAGAAAATGAGTTAAATCAAGATAGATTTGCTTCTTGTGAGTTTGTTTAAGAAATTTACTATTAATTGTTTTTATTTTCTTTATTAAACTTATTAATCATCTTTTAACTGGATAGGCTAGGCAATTTACATAAAGATTCACTAGTAATAGCAGTCCCTATGGATTTGACCTTAGACTGCCCTCAACTATATTGCACTCAATAGGTATACTTGCCTATTTGTGTTTTGTGGTATTGTTAGTGTATTTCTTGGATAAATTTTGATTAAAAGTTAGGTACAATACAAGCAAATTAGTAAGAACTAGTTGTTTATAAACCCTAAGATTTAGTGTTTGTTATTCTTAACGTTGATTTAGTGTTGAATTTCCATATTTTGTCTTATATTTATCTATAAGATTATTCAAATTGGTTTTCATTTCTATGCAAACATAAGTGTGAATTATAATTATTTAATTTCATGTTTTTAATTCAAGAGGTCATTTATGTGAATAGAATAATCCAAAGGTAATACATCTTGAATGGAGATGTAGAGACAAAATTACATAAGATTTTTTAATTATGTGAAAATTTAATCAAAATAATAGGTTCTATAAATGAATTAATGCTTCCAATTGATATTTTGATTAAGAAGAACTTTTAAGTGATTTATTAAGATGGATAGGAATTATGTAACTCAAGATAGAGTATGATTCACTTTAGGGAATCCATGGTTTAAGTAAATCTAGAGCATTCATTAAAATGAAGTTGAACAATGAACATGAACATATCTTAGAAGAATTAGCAATCTAGGTCTTAACTTCTTTGATTGCTTCTTAAATATAGTGAATTTACTTTGAATATTGTATTCAAATGTGTAAGCCCTATGAAATCCAAGAGGGGGTGAACTGGGTGTTTAAAGTTTTCTTTGTAAATTAAAATATTTTAAACATCTTAGGCCAATTTCAATTAAATAAATTCTCTATCCAAAATTCAACCTAAGTGATATGCCAAACTTTATGCCAGTATTAAATAAATTCAATCAATAATAAAGCAAACACAATAAGCATAAATATAAAGAGGACAGGGAAAGAGATAAATATTGAGGTTTATAGAGTTTCACCTATCCCAGAGATAAACTATATCCTCTCTCTAACTACTTGTTGGAAATTCACTAAAGACTAATATCATTAAAACAATCTTGTTTACAAGTCCAAGAGAAACCTTTACAGCAATCTTAATTATAAGACTAGGAGGAACCTTTACAATCTTGATTACAAGGCCAAGAGGAACCTCTACAATCTTACTTAAGGGTGAAGAGTAACCAACAATAGTGTTAAAAGGTCAAGAGCAACAATCTTGATTCTAAGGGTCAAGAGGAATCTACTAATCTTACTTTCCAATGGGTGAAGAGTTACCTTATCAATACTTCCAAATTATACAATTTTTAGACCCTAAATACAACCCTTAAAATTAGCTCCATCGAGCCTCAACACAACCTTATATAGTTTATCAAAACTTGATAAAAAATATAAGATAAGGGCTCAAATGCAACCAATGCAATGCTTATGCCTTATGTAATGTCTAATGCATATACAAGGCCTAAAGCAATCTAATTCACAATCAAATATTAATGGAACTCAAATCTTGTTTAACACAGGTCAAAATCAACCTATAAAATCGATTTTGTAGGTAAAGAGCACCTTATAATCTAATTAACAATTAACACAATGTAATTCCCCCCAATTATGGAACTAGATCACACCTTTAATGGTGTTTCTCTAAAGCTCATTCAATAAAATTAATTCTGAAAATTCTAGAGATAATTAACCAATTTGGAAAGTATCCTAACACATTCAAAGATCATAAACAATCAAATTTATCTACCAAAAACATAATTAAATCCTCAAACAATTTGATTCAATCAGTATAAACATAAGATATCAAAATATGCACTCTATATGTACTTCAGACTATAAACAATCATTTGTTAACCACTCAAATAATGAAAATTAAATGATATAGACCTATTGAAACCTTACTAAATTAGTTAAAAAATAATCACAATTTTAGAACACTAAATAGTGGATTAAAATCAATAACAAAGCTAAAAACATCAAACTTGGACAAGTTTAAGGTAACCTGCAATAATAAGCTGAAACACACAATATAATCTCTTAAAAATGGAAAAAAATACTAGCAACCTCATAAGACCTCAAATTGAAAATATAAAATTTGTAGCACAAAAAAAAAGATTTAGAAGTGAAATCGAAATGAACAAAGGAGTTGCACAAAAACTTGACAATTTTAAGTGTTCTGAATCTTGGACCTCAAAGAACACTTTTAAGTGCTTAAAAATCAAAGTAAAAGCTTGATTGCACTCTTGAGACTTTAAATAAATCATTTGTTATAATTTTGAAGTCATAAAAAAATTTGTATCCTTAAAATTGAAGAACATGGAAATTGAACCAAAAGAAAGACAATTTTGGTATATCTGAAGGTTTCAGCTTCAAACAAATGAAATACGCTTCTAAAACTTCGAAAATTTGATTAAAAAAACTCCAGAACACTTAATCCAATAGAAAATAAAAATTTCACACATCAAAAAGAAAGGGTTAAGATAGAAAGAGTCGTGATTAAAGTAAGAGTAGAAAGTGCATAAAATATTTTGATATATGTATGAATATAATCTTATACCTACCAAAATAAGCACCCCAAAATATAAACCTTTGTTTAAAAAAACTCTTAAATACTTGGTAAGATATAAAATACTAATTTCGTACACCCAGAAATAGATTAAGATAGCAAAATTTGTGATTACATAAGAATAGAAAGTGCAAAAACAAAAAGTGTACAAATAGTTTTGATATATGTGTGTGTGTGTGTGTGTGTGTGTGTGAATATAAGCTCATACCTAATGAAATCCAACACTAAAAGTTCAAAAAACAAAAACAAAAAACTCAAGACAACTTTTTAGTGTCCAAAAAAACTAAGAACAATAATTTTCCAGCTCTAGAGAAGAGATTGAAACAAAATAAAATAAGAGAAATAGAGATGAACCAATAAAGAGCGAAATCTAGATAAATTTGAAGTTCTTGAGAATTTATTCTGGTAAACTTGTTTCTTGAGCATCTTGATCTGTTAGAAGTTTTTAGGAATTTTAAATATAGGGTTAGGAAGGGTTTAGAGCTGTTGGGAAACATATCAGGCCATTTAGGAGACCAAATGACATAAAAACCCTTAAACCCTAATCTAGGCATTAGAGACAATTTTGAGTAATTTGTGTTCTTGAAGCTTCAAGCATAATTTTGAGTACTTATAAATTGAAGTAAAAACTCTAGTACATTTTTAAGAACTTAAGAAAAATGTGTATGATGATTTTGAAACAATAAAATTAGATTTAAATACTGAAAAATTAGATTTGAATGATGATAGCTCAACTTTAGAGAGATTTGAGGTATGTTAACAAATGAGTTTAAACCAAACAAATTTTAATTTTAAAAATGAAAAAAATGACCAAAATGATTCTTAATTATCTAAACATTAACTAAACATTGAATAAGAATTCAAATAATATTTAAAACATATATCAAGGTTTTTTTAATTAATAAAACATTCAATTGATTCAAAACATAATAAGTAGCCTTTATTATAAAAGCTTTTCATTTTTAAACATCTTTAAAACAATTTCAAGCACTTCATAAACAAAAATTCACATCACACCAATATTCAACAAGATTTAAACACTCATAAATAAGTTTAATCAAAAATTTAATTCAGTTAAAGTCATCAAGAAGCATAAACTAGTACAATTCATCACATTACTTCTTGATTATGTAACATTTATCATATGTACCACTCTAACTCAATTCCTAACATGTCAATGCACTAATAAAATTTAGTTAATCACTTAAAAAAAATTAAAATCCTATATGAAAATATTGATGCAAATATAATATGTAATGTGAGAGCCCTATTTAAGCATTGATTAAAATCAAGTTTAGGACACTTATATTCTAAGACACATCTAAACCTATCCAACCTTGATCTTCATGTCTTGATCTTCTTTTATCACTTGATCTTCATTCTTTATCCTTTCATCCATGCTTGAGCTCTTCTACCGTAAGCTACAAAATATGTCTTTTACACTTTTACATCAACCTATTTTTCTAATGCACCAAAACTCAAATATTAGTAACAATAATGTTTCGTCATCATCAAAATACATGATTGCAAAGTCCTTGGTTCAACAAGTTGTTTAGTTTAATTTTGTTAATCAATTAATCAATCACCAAATTTAATAGGTTAGAAAGTGTAGAGTGAAAAATTATTATTAGTTCAATACAATCCCTGTGGGATTAACTACCTAGACTCTTAATAAGCTATATTACGATATGATAGATGCACTTGCCTACTTATGGTCTTACTATTATGAATTGAGATTTTGAATTAATTTTAGTTAAAAATTTGGGAGTGTAGATGGTAAGGATGCATTTTATAGTATTCCTATATGAGTTTCAATGTCATTTCATCCCTATCTTGATTTTTAAATGCTTGATTTGTGTTCCTTTTGATTTTACATACAGATTTGACCTTTGACATAAATACAAGTTCAAAAGGCCACGCTTAGAGTAGAATTAGAGCAAAATTAGACCTCTAAGAGGTGTGGAATAAATTTTATTACTTCAAGCATCATGTTATGAGGTTCCATACCAATTTTAAAGGCCATATGACAAGACATGAAGAGTACATAAAAAAAAAAAAAAGACAAGCTCAGTTGAATACAAGATTTAGGGAAGGTGATTTTGGTGATGCATTAGATAAACTTTTATAAATCAGATCATTACAAAGTTTTAAGGGATGCAAGAATGTCAAGCGAAGAATCCACATACCAAATTTCATGTGTATTGAAGGTGTATAGAATGAATTGGAGTGGAAAATACAAAGAGGGGCACAAACTGTCTATTTTTGGGACTTAAACGAAATTTGTAAAATAACATTGTTTTTATGATTTTTGTGGTAAAACTTGACCAAACTACTCCCAAAACAACCCAAACCCTATAGAAGACCTATAAAAAGGAAATGATGGAGCAAATGCATTAGTTTTGACTCCCACTTGTGCAACCTTTCATCTTCTTTGTATTTTCTTTATGTTTTAGTGTATTTTTGTTTTTCTTTTCATCTCTTTTCATGTTCAGACTTAGATCAAGTAGTTTAGGTGTTGAATCTTGGTTTTCTTTGTGTTTCTTTTACTCTATTTCTATTTTAGCTCAATTTACATTGTTATTCTATTTTTATTTTGTTAAATATCTGTGGAATGCTTGGTTTTCATTAATATAATGTTGTTTCTTTAGTTTTCTAGCCTTGTTCATATTTTTTTCCTTATGTCTTTTGCATTTTTTTTGTTTTCCTTTAATTTTAGATTGAGTTTTTGTTTTTTTCATTATGTTAACTTAGTTTTAAGTGGGTTTCAAGGTATTTAAAGGATTTATGGATTATAATTATGAGAATTGGAATGAGTTTTAAATGTGTATTGTGATTTATGCTACGATTGAGTTAGAATTCGGAATTAATGTCATTAATTAAGGTTCTATTCATAGGATTGGCCATCCTAGGTGTAATTTCTAGGATTTAAATTTTGATTCATAATTTTTATTAGTTAAATCCATAAGTGGCGATATGTTAATTGATTTTGTAGGTAAACTTAGTCAATTAGCTTAGGATTTCAATTCTTTAAGTTACATGATCCGAGCTTATGTGATTATGGCTTAGGTTAGTTATTCCTTAGTTATTAAAGCTATTTTGCTACTAAATCTAGAGAACTTGTTCTAAGTTGTCACATAGTTGGGGATAAGTTTTCTATCGTATAAGATTTATCTAAAATTAGAGGAACTTAAGACGCAAGGGCTTATTTATGTCTATAAGCTAGCATCTTAGACATAACACAATCAATATATTTTTAATGATCGATTACATTTCATGTGTTTGGAAAATATCTTCTACCTATCTTTTAATTATTATTACTTTTTATCTTTCTCTTTGTTTTCGTTAATTGTCTTTTTTTTATTTCTTTTAATTCCTTTTCATCTAGTGGTTGTTTTTATTTTGCTCAACATTTGAAATAGACAAAAAAACATTATCAATTCTTTATAGGATCGACCTTGACTTGCCCCAAAACATAGGTAGTTAGGTATTTTATTATTTGGTATTAGGCAATAGCTCCACCAAATTTTTGGCATCGTTACCAAAGAACTGATGCTTGTGTTTTAACTATTTCTTTTATTGTTTTTATTTTTATTTTTATTTCTCATTGTCACCTTTTCATCTGTTTGTTTTTGTTTCATAGATTTTTCAATTAGTGGCTTATTTTTAGCGTGCTTTTGATTCTGATTATTCTTTCTTTAATTCCATGGTAATAAGTTTGAGTTTATTGCTATTTTAAGGATGAAATAACAGTTAACAAATCTTTCATCCTTAAAAGAGAAAGTAGTGATAGCTATAGTAGACATTAAGGTTTGTGATTTTTGTTCATTTTTAAAGCATTCTATTGATATGTTTCCTACTTAGTGGGATAAGTACTGGTTTTATATGGCTAGAGGTGCTTAAGAGGGTCAATAAGGATGGCATGATTCTTACACTCCCATTACAAAGTCAGAGGATCATCTTTAATTTTTATATAAGGGCCACCAGCATGGATTTAGGTAGAGGATATCGTAAAGAGCTTGGCTATGAACACTCTTCAATTCTAATAGGAAATACGAAGTGCCTTAAAAGACTTGGAAGATCCATTGAGCCAACTGGTAGAAGTGATAATAAGCCTAGAAGCTAAAGTTTTTTTAGCATTCCTACCTAACCAGAGGAAGACTATTAGGAGATAATATATGCCCTTTAATTAGAGGGTGGAAAACAACAGGAGTAAGAGAAGCCCGCTGAGGAAAAGGAGATGTTCTTGGAAAAGAAGGAGGATAAAACACCTAATAAGGTAAGTAATACTTCTTTTAGTATTGCTAACTATAAATCTACTTTTTTTCCTTGATAGGTTAAAGAATAAGAAAAGAAGGAGGAAGAAAAAGAAGAGAAGAAGAGTGAACATGAGAAGCAGAAGGATCAAGAGCAAGAGGTCTTGAAGCAGGCTGTATGCTTGAAAGAGTTATGCCCAAGTAAGCAGAAGAGGGAAGGTGGCGACTAAGATGAAGAGCCTCCTCAGTCATTGCCCAATCTACTATAGAGATAATCCTGGTTGAAGGGAGATATCTATAGAGGAGAATGGACTTTGAAGTATGTCGATGAAGCAATGTAATTTTACCTCTCCGATGATATGCGACATCTAGATAACTGTGAGCTTATTTTGATGGAAGTTGGTCTAGGCTCATCTATGGATTTGAGAATGTTTCTTGTTAGGCTTAACTATCTATTTGACACTAGATAATGTATATAGCAAAGGTCGAGTTAAAAACAAGCACTTGTTAGAAGGCAACATAATGTTCCCTTTAAATTTTCTTATCTTATATTTTTATTAGTTTGTTCTTGATTTGCTTTTGGTTTAAATTCCTTCCCTTTGTTTTTTGTGTTTGTTTTGCAGGAAGTGAAACTGATGGCTGTCTCTCTATCAATTACTTCATGGATCACCTTATTCAAGGAAGTTTTCTTATTCCAACCCTCTTTGTATTTTTTTATTGATTTTGGGACATTAAAGACAATATCTAATTTAAGTGTGGGGGTTGAGCAACAAGGTTCAAAATTTTTGCATACTAAGAGCCTATGTCGAACAAATGAATTCTACAAAAATTTATGGAATTCATTTACAATTTTAAATTTTCATGTTTGAAATGCAAAAAACTGTCCATTTCAATTCTGTGATTTGAATTCCATGGAATTCAACATAACTAAATAAAATTCCATCAAAATAGTTCAGATTTTCAAATAAATTCTACAAACTTAAGAGACAAATTCTTGTCTTCCAAAACTACGGTTATTAAACATTTTTTGGATTGAGTTATAAAGCAATGCCAATGTTGTTCGTTGGTTGAATGATTAAAAATGGGTGTTCTTTAAACCGATTTTACTTTGAAAACCAAAATGAGATTAAG
>JAOXYD010113843.1:0-11386 GCA_028565735.1 Pinacopodium congolense
GAGACGTCGTCAGAATCTCTGCTCCATTTCTTTCAAAGATGAACTAATCACAAATATATATATATATATATATATTAAAATTAATATTTAATAAACTTCTCTCAACCGTGGTCATAAGACAAATTTTAATTTATATATCAAAGAATTTTTTTTCAAAGCATAATATCTTTTTAACTCCCTTTAATTAAAATTTTGTAATTGTAACCAAATTCAATTAATAAATTGATTAACTTTTTTTAAAACATTGAAATTGATAACCGAGCATCACATAACACAAAAATATTATTATTGTAAGTTGTACATATATTACATGTAGAATTTATCTCACTATAAAAAAGAAAAATTATCTATAAAAAAGTAGTAATTATTGATAATCTTTTCGATGAAGTAAAATCACGCTTGCCTCCAATATTGATTTATATACAAAACTACAAATATTTTTCCTAGTATAATTGTACAGGTCGTAGGAACACTAACGTAGAAAGCACCCATATTAATAAATACTCCATCACCTTCTTCATCGTCATTTGAAGACATTATTGTGGTTGCTTCTGGAGTGCAAGTCTTAGGTAACAGCAGCCCACAGAGAAGAGGATTCCCCTTGTAACTACTTTTATCAAATGTAGCAAATTGGGTAACTCTGTTGGATGTCTTACCAGAAAGGGTATTGTAAGAGACATTGCAAATTTATAAGAATCTTAATTTTATAAGGTTGAAAGGACTTGTTCCACTTAAGATGTTGTAAGAAAGATCTAAAGACTCAATTTCGGCTATATTTAAAAATGAGGAGAGAATAGGTCCAGTTAAATTATTGTGTGGTAAATTCAAAAGGATGATACTTTGAATACATCCAAATTCCAAAGGAATTTGTCTTGTCAAATTGTTGCAGGAGAGATCCAATCCAATGAATCTGAGAATTTGTCTCATTTTGTAACTTAATGTATTTCCCTTCACCACCATTTCATAATTATATTCATTCTATGTTGCCAAAAAATAAATATCTCCATCAAATGCAATGCGAGAGTATGAGGCATATTGTGTTTTATATTTGTGATTGTCCGAAAGATTGGCAACAGGTACAGAGAATTTATTGTGTGAACCATTCACCACCCTTAATTGCTTGGTCATCATCCACATGTCAATTAGAATCTCTCCTACAAAATTATTGTGGCTCAAGAAAAGAAAACTCAACTCATGTAACTCCCCTATCCATTTAGGAATAACACCCACTAAACAATTATGACTCAGATCTAGAACTTCCAAATAATGGAAGCTAGGAACTGAATGGGAAAGAGGTCCTTCTAGTCTATTTTCAGGAAAAAAAAAAAAGGGAAATCGCAACCTTGGAATTCTTGACATTTCAGGTAGATTTCCAAATAACATGTTCTTGGAAAGATCCAACAGTTCAAGAGATTCCATTGTTTCAATCCACCTTGGAACTTTGCTAAATAATTTGTTATCCTATATGACCCTTCAAAATTGAGCAATTAGACAAACTTTCCGGAACGCTTCCAATAAACCCATTTTCTGATAGCAATAACCACTATAAGTTTGGAAAATATATACCGATTTCTATTCGGAATGTGACCATAAAGCCGATTGATATCTACATAAAGCAATTAGTATAAAATTACGTGGACTGCAAGTAATGAACATCTATAACCAATAATATATATAATATATAAATATATAAGAATGACCACAACTGGCCATAAATTAATTACCGGCTGTGTAGTTGTTACTAATAAGTCGGAAGTGCAACACTACGTGTGTGCAAGAAAAGACACGTCGTCCATGGGAGTGTCGTCCGTGAGACTAAAGCTCAAATTTACTCATTCCTGTGGCCTTTTTCAAACCGTTACAGTCCTTTTAAAAACATTTTTTGAAACATGTTTTACGTGCTCCTTCGGAAACAAAAGTTTCTTATAAGGGTTAATTTCTATTATACATACGACTAAAATTTTATATATTTTTTAATTTTAAATGATATCAGAATGAAACTAATAAGTCCCTAATGTGAAAAAGAGTGAGAATAAGAACTGAGTGAATAAATTATGTGAAGTAAAAATTACAAATGTCTAATAAAGTTATAATATAAGATTAAGTTTACCTTTAGTTACAACAGACTTGCCAATGTTATTGCCGCCAACCTCTAACTCTTCTAAATGGTAAACCCAACCAAATCTTACAAGCAACAAAAAAAAAAAAAAAAAAAATCAAATTTGGTTAGATATTAATATCAATTATTTTATTGATAAAAGGTATCAACCTACCTTTCATGTTGAGTAATTCTTTTAGTTGAGTGTAGGACACATCTAAAGTTTTGAGGGAGTGAAGTCAGAGCATTAATAGTAAGATACTCTTGTTCAAATCATTTTCTCGCCCAAATCAAGGATTTTTAATGGGATGTTTAATTAGGTTATAGGTTGTAGTTGTTGTATTTTTGTATTAGTAATTATTTTTTTTATCGATTTCTGTACTGTATTAGTGTATTTTCTTTATCGATTTTTGTATTTAGAAAAATAAGAAATTAAAACAAAAAATCAAAGTTAAAATAAACAAGCCCTAAGTTTCTCACCTTTTGCAATTCTTCAAAACCTACACAACTCACGTGCCTTCAACTTACTAAAAAAAAAGACCAATTAACATGATTAAGATATATATTTCTCAAACTAAAATGATTTACAAGCCTTTGGTTTGGTTTGATCGTTAGTTAACTAATGTTATGTTATATATATACATAGGACCTGACTACACGTCTATCATTTTTCTAGCTGACCTTGGTCAGCGCTTACATGGCATTTCCCACACTATTAAACATAAATTATATTAATCTCCATTCAAAAAATGTTGATAAGGGTAACAACGTAAAAGAGACATTGAAAATAATTCTTAGCAGTTCGTCTCTTGATCAAGGACGAGTAAGACGATAAGGTGACGAAGCCGAAGACAGTGAGGTGAGAAGCCAATGCCTGTGTTCAATAGCTTTTTAGATAAACTCCATTACTTTGTAAACATATAAATTCTAACTTGTTTCCTCTCAACAATTGAGTTCTGCTCCAAATTTGTCTAGCACTCTGTGATTTTTAGGAGATAGAGGGTATTTGGCATGCCTTTTAAAATAATGAAAACGATTGTTTGCACATCAATCGAAAAATTTCTATCTCTTGTTCTAATGTGGTTTTCATTTATTTACGACAGTTTGAAATGATTTCAAAACAATGGTGCAAGGTGTCAAGCTGTCACGCTCGTGAAAGTTTATTGATGAAAAGTCACGGTTTGACAAGCGTGAATAAGATAGTCATGCTTGTGACAATATGGATCGACAGTCACACACTTGTGACTTATCATGGCCATTGGATTTTGTTAGAAAGCCAAATATATATATGAAAGGGTTTTATTTTGTGTTTCCAATTATAAGTTTGTCAATTAACTTCAACTTAACATGTAATGTTTATCACGTTCATCAAGAATATGCTTTAGAATTTCTTATGTTACTTTCCTCAACCATCGGCTGTCTAATTATAAACTTATTTGGAAGTGTTTGCATCATGTCCTTGAATTTATTAATATTCTTCACAATCAGTTCATTTCATATTGCAAAATCTATTGAAGTAACTAACACTTCTTTTTGTACATATTTAAAGCCACTTAAGGCAGGCAAGTTGGCACTATATATGTATTTTGTATGCTGGAAAAAATATTGTAGGGGAGTATATTGATTGTTTTGTTGCTATATACTAAGATAGATTGTTGTAACGTAAATATAAAATGGCACTGCCGGAATTAAGGTGGAAAAAATGTAGGCTTAACGGCCATTAATAAACATTATAATAACTATACGAAAATATATTGGTAAATAGAATTTTATAAAGCTATAGAATACCATATATTCATAATAAAGAAGGAATGTTTTGTATGAGATTTACAAATCCTAGCAAGTGAATAAATGTACAAAATTAAGCACATCCTACGATCTGACAAAAATGACACAAAAACACATGGGAATTAATAGCGAACACTAAGTAGGCAATTAAATGTCTGATTTGGCACATCGACATCATGTAATGTAGGATATCTTGAAGGCCACACTTTATAGATGGATCGGTTTCTAATTTCATTAACTAAAGGCCTATAATATGAAGAGGTATTAAAGAACAAAATTAATTAAGTGCATGGTTGAAAAAATCAAAGATTTATTTGCGTAATACTAAACATGCTTCCTTACCAATGTCCCTTCACCAACAGTAGTAATAACTTCAAAAGATCCTTGAAAAACAATTGAAATGATCTAGTATTGGCTTTTTAGACATTTAAGATGAATGTGAATAAAAAAATTAATTTAGAAAATGCATTGAGTGTCATGACACCCAATGGCTTCAGAAGTTTAAGGAAATACAATGGTTCTCTTTCTCCTAGGAGGTCAAAACTCTTTGACACGAGATTTTAATCTCTTGTTAGATGACCTTCCTTGTTGTTTCATAACTCATGGATCATGCATAAGATTTCTATTGGTATCAGAAGGCATGTTTAGTTGAATGTTGTCTATTTGGCTTTCCACCCCAAACAATAGTGCATTTTATGCTCACTTTAATAAGCTGTATAAAAACTCAAATTTTGAATCAGCATATTGCATGACTTGATAGAATTCTGATTCTAACTTTCTAGTTCTTGTGACGGAGATGTCATCATCTTTTGGTATGTTTCCCAACCTTTTTTTAGAATGACCTCTATTTATATCTTTTCTCCATTATCGAACCAAAATATTTTTTGGAATATTTTTAACTTCATTTCTGATTAAAATCTTAAATAAGTGTTTGCAAACAATTCCTTTGAATTGCAATAACTTGTAGCTACCCTTAGCCTCTAAACCTTGACTAGCTATGGCAGCTATATACATTCTAAATGCATTGACTTGTTGGCCAAATTTGGAGATAATATAGATTTATGCATCCCTAGCCATTGTGTTCTCTAAAATATCGCAATACATGATACTTGTTAGTTCCTTTTGCACGAGGCGAAATATAATGCTTGTGTATGCTTTTTGAAACAACTTTTCAAAATCAAACCTCATTACTAAAGGAATTAGATTTGCCAATGACAAAAAATCCATATGCACTTCTTTCTCAACTTTTTCTCTAGTAACATTCTCATATTGTTTGACAAATTGTGACAAGGAACTCCTAGCATGTATGTATCAGTCAAAGAACACATCCATCCCCTCACTTCTCTATGTCGTCTACATACCTACCTAAAATGTATCCTTAATATATGTAGGTGCCCACTAGTGACATTGCTCAAACAGAGACACCAACCACGCATTACTACTAACAGTATACTCATTTAACATTTTGCATCATCTATTGTCAAATTCTTCTTTACTATTAGAGTCATACATAACTCCCATAAAACAACTCTTTGTTTTTTATAACCTCTGTGTGTGGCAAACTTCTCTGGAAGCTTTTTTAATATATGCCAAAGATAGAGACGATGCCTTGCACTTGAAAATACTGGTCTGATAACATTATTGATACTTTTGCATTCATCTGTTATAATGGATTCAGGTGATACATTGTCTATATGAATCAACCATTTGCGAAATAACCAATAAAAAGTTTATTTTGTCTCATCTGTTAACAATGCACAACTGAGTAATGTTGACTGTGCATGATGATTTATGCCAACAAAATGAGCAAAAGACATATCATATTTGTTGACTAGGTAAGTTGTGTCAAAAGTCACAACACCAGTGAACTCCACATAAGCTGCTCAGCTCCTAGCGTTAGCCCATAACACATTTTTTAATGTCCCATCTTCATCATAGTTAAGTGCATAAAAAAATTGGTGATCTTTTTCTTTCATCCTAACAAACATTTTTTAAATTGCTTTCGCATCGCCACCCCTCATTATGTGTCTCCTAACCATGTCTAAGTAATTTAGGTAATCTTTTCTTAAACATGATAAATTCTCGTAAACTCCTGCACCAGTGGTCATTGCACAGACATTTGTTGTTGGCCCAATATTACATTTTGCATTGAATTGTAGCTTTGTACACACTTGAGCATCAATTATTCAGTATTACGGTATGAACCTCACATTGCTTGAATTTAATTCATGGTTGTGTACATCTTAAAATTTAACGATGATCTAATAATTGCCTTCATTCTGGCAGCACAACCTTGCCATACAACCAATTCTTCTCGATGAACAAGGTCTCAAATTGTTCATTGTGTTGCAATTTATGCGATTGTCCTCAATGACATATAAAAGTCCTAGTCCTGAATTGCCCATCATCATCCTTCTTACGATAATGTTTAACAACAGCAAAGCTGTTCCTCTTACTATATTCTTGATATAATTGATATATTGATTTCTATGATGGCATTTGGACACCCTCCTTCAACATCATGTCAACTCCATTAACAGTTGCATTCGACTGATTCCCTGCCATCTGCTGTGAATAATCAATATCATTGTTTTCAACAATATTATCAGTAACAATTTCTGGATTACTAATTGTTTGTGGCGAACTTCTTTCAATGCAGCGGTCAATGTAATTGTACGCATCAACTGGGCAATCAAAATTATCTACTTAAGAAGCATGAATTCCATTAAAATTTGCTAAAATATATGTCGATTCAGTTAAAATCATTGGTTAGATATTAATATCAATTATTTTATTGATAAAAGGTACCAACCTACCTTTCATGTTGATTGATCCTTTTAATTGAGTGTAGGACACATCTAAAGTTTTGAGAGAGTGAAGTCCATGCATTAATAATAAGATACTGTTGTTCAAATCATTTTCGCCTAAATCAAGGATCTCTAAGTTCCTCAGCTTCTGCAATTATTCAAAACCTACACAACTCACGTGCCTTCAACTTACTAAAAAAAAAGACCAAGGAACATGATTAACATTATAATTCTCAAACTAAAATGATTTAAAAGCCTTTGGTTTGGTTTGGTTTGATCGTTAGCTAACTAATGTTATGCTATATATATACATAACACGTGTGGCCATTGTAATCTTTTGAGGGTAGATGAACCCAAATTTACCATTTGTTCCTTTTAGTCTAGTGTCTGGAATGTATAAAGACTTCAACAATGAAAGATCTGCCACCAAAGATAAGATGGTGTTCCCCAATTTATAATTAACTCAAATCAAGATACGCCAAATTAATCTTATTTAACAATCCTTTAAAACTTGCATACCAAGAATATCATAAATTTGAGAAATAAGTTATATGTAATATTTATTTGTTATTTATTAAAAAAGAAAGGGATTAATAACCTTCATTGTTTGTATAACAAACAATATTATTTGCTCATAAATCAAGTCTTCGGAGTTCTTGAAATGGAAGAAATATAGAGGCATTGAAGTACTAATCATCTACAAATTCTCCCTCTTTGTATCTATCAGAGTCAAGCATGAGCTTATAGACTCAGACCCGTTGCGGCGTTACATCAAACGCCATCCCACTTACAACAGTCAACATATTCCCTCCATGAAAGCATTCCTCCAAATAAGCCATTATCTGAGCAAAAGCCACAATATGAGCAATTGAAGGAAGCTTTAAACTGCAAGATTGCAACTCTCACTTCCTCTAAACACTGTCACGAGTTCAGACTTTCCCTACCGAAGATCCTTATGGCACTAGCAAACTCCACGATTCAGGATCACCTACCTCGGCTTGAATGCTAGTTCAACCTTTCACAAGTACTTCTTAAGAGAACTTTGATCGAACACTTGGCGGAAGTTATTTAATAAGAAAGATGGTAAAGAACACAAGTAGCTTAGAGAACTTGGAGAGCTCTCTTTATTATTTCAATGAAAGAAAGCTATACACTTAGAGAGAGGATACAAATGAGAGAATAAGATGAGATACAAGTGAAGACCCTTACCCCTTATATAGTCCTCCACCTCCCAAATTGATGGCTAGGATTTATTTAATCTAACAGGTACAATGAATCTCTAGAATGTTCTACCACCTACCCCCACCTACCACTATTAATTTCTCCACCAATCAAGGAGCTAATTGTGAGTCTAGAGGTGTGTAGAGTCTTCTAGAAGATTCTGGGTCTTTCTGTTTGAACCTCGCATCTCGGTCGACTGAACTGTCACACAGTGACATCCTCCCCCACTCAACTTGGCAACGCCCTCGTTGCTTCAGTCTCGTATATCTATTATACTACTCTATGTTCTCCTTCCTCAACCATTGCCTCCTTAGCCCGAATGGTTGTTTGCCTTCGGTAGTCCCACTTTTATGCCCGAATCAGCGTGTCCTTGCTTGACTTGCCAATTCTTTCGAACTCATAGCTTGTGGGCTTTGCTCCTTCGTCACCTTGAAGGAATTCGCCAAAGGACTTCTCAGACTTGTAACGGCTCCCAAAGTTGCCTTTCCTCGAGCATCCTTCCCCTCGGTTGCTCCTTTTGGCTTTGGCTTCATCACCAAGTCACAACTTGCCACGAAAGCTTGCTAACTTGCTTGCTTCCATGTGGTCTTCAGACGGTTGAGAATGTGGCTTCATACCACTAAGTTCACCTTCTCCACGAACTTGAAGTCTTCTCCCATCAACTCATTTGGTTGCCTCCTAGCTTCATCAAACTCCGAAGGTACCTTGTCTCGCACCATACTATCATGATCGACCTTCCTCCTTGGTGGAAGTTTCGGCACGCCGGGTGGCTTCCCTTCGAATTGTTGGATGGTCGAAACACGCTTGGCTGGATTACTCGTTTCCCTTGATAGCTTGACCATACCCGCCTTGCCTTCTTCCAAGATACACAAGGCATCGGCACACGGGATTGACATCACCTTCGTTCTATCGAAAAACTCCATGCCGAACACTAATGGATAATCATTCAATGAAACAACCGTAAGGTTAATTAAGCCACACCAATCACCAAGGCATACCTTCGCATTTCGGGCACTCCCATATATGGAATTAGGTTTGGAGTTCACAACCTTAATCTACTCTTCCTTGCCACAATACTTGATGCCTAGCCGGTTTGCTTCATTTACATGAATGAAGTTGTTGGTAGCTCCCGTGTCCATCAACGCTTTCACCACTTGGCTTCCTACTTTGTCCTTCATGAATAAACGGCCTTGCTTCTCAAATTTCAGCATCTTCTTGATGGCATTGAGGAGTTGTAAGGAACACATCTTCTCTTCTTCAGGTTGGCTTGTCTCTGCCTTGTCCTCGAACATTACTGAGAGCTTGCTTTTCTTCGGGTAATCTCTTATCCTATGAGGACCATCATAAAGGAAACATTTAGGTTGGAACTTTTCCTTACATTGGTCTCCCTCGGTGCTTTTGCCCTTCTTATGCTTGCCATACTTGTGGAATTTTCTCTTGCCATACGGGTAGTCTCCCCTACTCTTCTCCTTATTGCCTTCTTCTTTGTAGGATTTAGGCTTCTCGAACTTCCGAAACTCGATGAGGGATTCAACAATGGCAATGGCACTTACAAGGTCTTGCGCTCCATGGCATTGTATTTCCATTTTCACCCAATTTTGGAGACCATCCTTGAATGCAAATAAGGCCTTCTTATCGGGGTAGTCTGGGATCTCCAAAAACACTTCGGAAAACTCCTTCACGTAGTCCCTTATGTTTCCATCTTAGTGAAGGTGCCTCAACTTGGCTCTTACCTATCACCTGATTAGTCTCTTTCTTTTGAGTTAATATGTGATACAAGTGACTTTGCTGTTGGTGTAGCACTTGGACGAAAACATGGAATGCTTTTCCATCTAATCTGTTATGCAAGTAGCACTTTGAATGATGCTCAAAAGAATTACACTACCACTAAGGAGGATATGTTAGTTGTAGTGATTGCAATTGACAAGTTTCGATCCTATTTTATTTTTTCAAAGGTGATAGTCTATACGAACCATTATACATTGAAGTACCTTAAGAACAAGCTAGGTGCTAAGCCATGATTAATTCAATGGGTTCTTCAATTATAAGAGTTTGACATCGAAATTCGAGATAAGAAAGGAAAGGAAAATTTTGTAGCTGATCACTTATCTCGTCTGAATGAGAGAGTAATTGATAAAGGAGAAAACCAATACATAAAGGAGGTGTTTCCTGAATAACATTTACTAGCCATGCTTACCTTACCATGGTATGTGGACATGGTAAATTACTTGGCTGGTAATATGTTCCCTCCTAACTTCTCGTACTAACAAAAGAAGAAGTTCTTTTTTTAGGTTAAGCGGTATCTTTGGTACAACTCCTTTCTTTACAAGATTTGTGTCGATAGAATAATTGGAAAATGTGTTCTTACTAAAGAAGTGTCTTCAATTTTAAGTCACTGTCATTAAAAGGAGATTGGAGGACACTTTGGCCCTACTAGGACCTCACACAAGGTACTTAAGTGTGGTTTCTATTAGCCTACTTTGTTTAAGGATGCATTTCATTATGTGAAGTCTTGTGATAGTTGTCAAAGGTTTAAAATATTTCTAAGAGACATGAGATGCCACTAAACAAAATTATGGTTTGTGAAATCTTTGATGTTTGGGTTATTGATTTCATCGATCCATTCCCTCTGTCATACTCTAACCAATACATCTTAGTGGTTGTTGATTATGTAAGTAAATGGGTTGAAACAGCTGCACTTCCAACCAATGATGTATAAGGTGTAGTTCATTTTCTCAAGAAAAACATACTCACTCGTTTTGGGACATCTAGAGCCATTATAAGTGATGGGGGAACTCATTTATGTAACAAGCAATTCGAATCCCTTTTATCGAAGTATAGTATTACTCATAAGGTTGTTACACTTTACCACCTTCAGACTAGCGTTCAAGTTGAAATATCCAATCGAGAAATCAAGAGAATTTTGGAAAAGACCATTAGTTCTTCAAGAAAATATTAATCAATGAAGTTGGATGATGCACTGTGGTTATATCGAACTGCATATAAGATGCCCATTAGAATGTCTCCTTACAAGTTGGTATATGGTAAGGCTTGTCATTTGCTTGTTGAGTTAAAACATTATGCCTACTGGGATATCAATTTTTGAATTTTAACTCAAAGAAGGCTGTAAAGGAAAGGCTTTTTCAATTGAATGAGTTGGATGAATTTCTTCTCAAAGCTTATAATAATTCTAAGTTGTATTAGGAAAGAATCAAGCAATGGCATGATAAGTATATCATTCAAAGAGACTTCAAAGTTGGTGACACGGTCTTAGTGTATATTTTGAGGTTAAAGTTATTTCTAGGAAAATTAAGGTCAAGATGGATGAGCCCCTATGATATGACCAAGATTTATCCATTTGGAACAATTAAAGTTACCAATGGTCACTATCTTTCAAGGTTAATCGGCAAAGAGTGAAGTTATACGTACTCAATTCAGTTGATAATCTATTTTGACTACTTCAATGGTGGTA
>JAOXYD010113854.1:0-11386 GCA_028565735.1 Pinacopodium congolense
AAAGAAACTTCTTTCTTTGCTGATAAGAAAAATCATAAGGAATAACCTTGCCAACTATATAATTGACATAATCAGCATACTATGGTAAGTTATCTTTAATTGCTAAGAGATGCTCTTCAGGGAACATTTCTTTTATGTTAAGCTCACTACCTTTTGCCATAACGTCCTCAGTTAATCTTGACAAATGATCGGCAAAAAACTTTTCATCACCCTTCTTATCTTTGATTGTAATATCAAACTCTTGCAACAATAAAACCCATTTGATCGACCTCGACTTTGCATCCAGTTTGATCATTAAACACTTTAATGCTACTTGATTAGTGTATACTATTACCTTTGACAAAACCAAATAAGAACGAAACTTATCAAACTCAAAGATAAAAGCAAGTATCTCCTTCTCAGTCATTGTATAGTTCTTTTGGGCATCGTTTAAGGTTCTACTTACATAATAAATAGGATGAAAGATCTTGGCCTTTCTTTGCCCAAGAACTACACTAATAGTAAAATCGCTTACATCGCAAATTAATTTAAATGGAAGAGACCAATTTGGTGAAACTAGAATTGGTGCACTTGTAAGCTTAGACTTCAAAAGTTCAAAAGAGTGCATATAATTGTCATCAAAATTGAATGTTGAATCCTTGGTCAAAAGATTTGTAAGAGGCTTAGAGATTTTAGAAAAATCCTTTATAAACCTCCTATAGAATCCAGTATGTCCTAAGAAACTTCTAATTACTCGAACTGAATTTGGAGGTGGGAGTTGACCAATGACCTATATGACTCAGTATGATACACTCTTACACCATGCAGTGACATTTTTCCCAATTCAAAACTAAATTTGTCTCTTCACATCTCTTAAGCACCTTATCAAGATTTTTCAAACAAGAATCAAAAGAAATTCTAAACAATGAAAAATCATCCATAAAAAATTTGATGCATGATTTAATCATATTAGCACAAATGGCTAGCATACAACGTTAGAAAGTGGCAGGAGCGTTGCATAGCCCAAAAGGCATTCACCTATATGCAAATGTTTTGTAAGGACAAGTGAATGTTGTTTTCTCTTGATCCTCTGGGGCAATTAAGATTTGTAAATATCCACTATGTCCATCCAGTGCGCAATGAAAACTATGTTCTGCCAATCTTTCTATAACTTGATCAAGGAAAGGAAGTGGAAAATGGTCCTTTCTGGCAGTGTCATTCAACTTTCTGTAGTCAATGCACATGCGCCAACTAATAACCTTCCTTTTTGCTATTTTCTCATTCTACTCATTCTAAATCATCGACAATGCTGCATTCAATCTAATTATACATAAACTACATCATGAATTTTTTGGACGAGATTATCTCAATCAAACTGCAATAATTAAAGAAGCAGAACACAAAAAAGCCCAATGGCATTTAAATAATATGCAAATATGTGATTTACGTCATTTAGAAGAATTCATTTGTGAATTTAAATGTTATTACTAAAAATTACCTCTTATGGATCAACTATTATACACCAATATTTTTATTCAAAAATTACCTTATCCATTAAATGAAATCACAACCAAAACATTAGCTCAAAAAGTTGACGAAGGAAGTATTCAACATAATTTAGGTGCCATTATCACCACAGTTCGAGAAATCCAAATATATTTGAAAACCTAACCCGCTCCGAGGTAGACTTGCTCCCAAATATAGCCAAGGTGGCATTTGAGAAGGGAAACATCAAGTCATTATTCCTCAACCAAGCAGGTAAGTTTTGTCAAGATATATGGAATCTAAGCACTATTAGTATGAGTTTCTTAAATCTAAGCATGATTTTATTTTAAATATGTCTAATTTTAATTCCGAATGTATCTGTCTAATATGCATTTATTTTAATAATTGTGCAATATGTGATAATATCTTACATGATATTAATTCACTTTTATTCAGTTTTAATCTATCTATAACTCAGATACAACTATTACACAACGCTTATTTATATGATTTAGCCAGAAATAGAACTCATATATTTTATTCATATCAACATAGAATTATTTCTTATCTCTTATGTCAAGAGTAGAAACAAGAAATTCTTATAAGTTTTAAAAAATTTACATATCACTATCTCCTCCATATTCCTACATCAACATAAATGGCAATCTATAGCGAGTGTTTCAAATTAGTCAACCAAGTAGATCATTTAACAGATCTAGTTCGAGATTACAACGCAAACAAAACCTATTTCAGAAATCAATATACTAGTTATCATCAACGTTTCTACCCCGAATACTTTAGATTTCCAACTTTTCTACTAAAACAAATTAGTGATAGTTGAGGCATTACCCAATACTTAAGGATCCACCACACTTTCGCGGGGAGCCCATACACCCTATTGTGCTGCCCCATTGAAGGGCTTGATCAGAACCATGTTGTTCATGGGACTCGAACACAAAACCTGATGGATGCCACCAAGCTCTGATACCTCTTTTTTAATAAAACCAATTGGTGATAGTTGAGGCGTTACCCGATACTTAAGGATTGATCGGACATTTTTCATTCAGTTTTGTGCTAGTTTCTTTTGTTTATTCACCTAACTAAGATTTAATTTGTAGAGCAAGTTGTTCTAAATTTTGTACTTGTTGTTTTAGTTTTCTAATTTTAGTTTTAGTCGTAGCTTGTTGTATAGGAAGATAAGAAAGAGGATTTTCTAACTTAAAAGAATAAGTTTTTTGTAGCTTTGTTTTTGAGATTTCTTGTACTTCTTGACTAGTGCTGGGAGTATCAAAAGATTTGTGAGGTTGGATTAAAGCAAGAGGTTGATGAATAGCTCGTATTTCAGTGATCTGAGGAATATTATAAGTTCATATTTTTACAATATAGCTTAATAGAGAGTCTAGATAGATGCGATCTGTTGATTTGAAGTCTATATTATGAGATGAATTAATTAAGGCATAACTAATGCTATAAGTGATAGAAAATGGGTATTGACCAGGTTTCATAAGATTTGCTTCTTGAAATTTATAAGCTATAGTAATTGCTTTGTTTAAGTTGTGAGATATTAATGGGAGATTGAGTTTTAGTCTTGTATTAAATTTAATCTTTTTATAAGCTAAATTTCTATTCATAATTGCTATAATTTGATTATTTGGATTAGTCATTCTTTCATCTAAGATAGATAATTGGATAGGAGAGTCTATTCCTTCCTGATATGTTGATTGAATTAAGATTTGGATTGTTGATAGATGAATATATCCTATTTTATGTCTATGTTCCTTTTTAATGCTTTGTAAATATTTAGAGATTTGATTTTCATCTATGAGATTGATATGAAAGCTACCTTGGCGTTGTTCTATTTGAATTGGCGTTTCAAATAGGATTTTTCCATAATAGATAAGATTTTTTCTATCAAATAATTTTTTAAGTTTTGAAGGTATTTTTATGTCTTGTCCGTCTTTAAGATCTAATTGTGCTTTAGCTATATGTTCTAATTTTTCATGAGAGATGAAATGAAACTATGAGATAGTGATGGAAAAAGGGAATGGTTGCTTAGTTTGTTGTTAAATAGAGATGATAATGACAAGAAGGGATAAAAGCTTCTATTAAATGAAGATACTAAAGTTAATGAAGGGAAGAAATTGAAGGAAAGAAGATGAATAGGGTAGAAAGAGTCACTTTATTAGAAGCCTTATATCCGCTTTTATTATTATGTTACTATTCATCCTTTATCATGTAAAATACTAATATTTTACAACAAATATAGGTTTAACAAATACATGTTTATTGTAAAAGTAGTGGCCACTAGTAGCCATCAGTTATAGGCTACAAATTCATCCATATATATATATATATATGATATATCTCTAATAAAAGTTTGTTATGGACTATGGCTATTTATTAAAATCCATTCTCTCTTTGTGTAGGTTTGAAGCCTAGAGTACCACTCATTTGACCACCACCTTGAAGCCTGCTAGCACTTATAGATTTGAAGTATATTTATCAACTAAGATCAATTAAGATATCACTCATCCACTTGTGCAAGAATATTCTTAATTTGAGATTAATTAAGTTTCCTAGTATAATTGAATCTAAACTCTATTAGGATAGTTAAAATTTAATTATATTTCTTGAACAATTTCCTATAAAAGGGAGGCACCTTAAGATAAGTTTTTATAATCACGATCATCAAGTTTAATTAGATTTTTTTTTTTTTTTTTTGCATACGTAGCACCCTCAACTATCACTAACTTAAATGTTGGAGTATTTTTACCGAGAATGCTATTAAGCACCAAGAGTAGTTATTTTTATAGGCTTACTAACATGAGATCGGCCTAACAAGTCTACTCTAAATTCAATCTACATCATTTTTCACCATTTGTAGGGAATCATTTTGAAATCTCTTATATTTCCACTTGAAAATGAAATTTTAAATTAACTAATTTACCTTACCCTAAGATATAAAAATGGATATTCATATAACAATCCATCACCTAACCCTAAAGAAGCAATCAAAATCCCTAAAACTCCTCAAACTAATGAGAAACTTCAGGATCAAATTTTAAATTTAAATATTGTGACAATAAGTCAAATAATGTCATTGTTAAAAGGAGCCTCATCTACACCCTTATAGTTAGTGTCACTAAAACATAAAATATTAGGAATGTGTCTAATAGTTGATAACCCATTAATATTCAATGCCCTAGCATAGTAATTAATGCTCATGTTTATGACATTAACTTCAAACATTAATAATAACATGCACAACCATAATGATCATGTACACTAGTAGATAGAACTCATAAATCATTATGGCACATTTGATACCCAAAAATTCAAAGCTTTCTCTTCCACCTTGACTAATGCAATGTATTCATGGTTTAAGACCTTGCCTTCAACTTAATAAACACTTTCCAATAATTAAACACTAGGTTGACATCATAATTTGTCAACAATAGGTGAATACCTAGAGAGTCCACCTACTTAATATTTATAACCTAAAGGTTAAAAGAAATCTTAAAATATTACTTACATCTCTTAATTTTTCAAGCAAACCAAATGCCTAATCTCAATGTAAGGGTGAAAGAAGCAACCTTCGTGAAAGGAATTATGCCTTTTCAAACTTTATAGAATTCTATAAATAAAAAAGATGATCAAGAAGTATTGAGAAGTTGTACATCAAGGCTAAAAATATAAAGATATAGAAGATTCTAAATTGAATTATGAGAAGCAATACCAATAAAAATAATGAGAATAGATAAATGGATACTCCTTTAGTTAATAAAAGCAAAAAGTTATTAATAGAATGATAAAAAACTGACAACAAAGGGAGGATCAAGGAAGACCTCCCCAAGTTTCATACATGTTTATTGACTACTTATTAGATAATGATCTAGTCATAAAATGGAAAATAGTGGTAAGTAACCTTACCAAAAGGGATAAACAAAAAACTATATTGTCACTTACATTAGATTATTAGGCATAAAATCAAGGAATTGAAAAAATTTTAGAAGAGTAGAGAATGACTTGGTAAAACAAGGTTAAGTCAATTCCTAAATGAAAACAATAGGGATGGGTGAATCAAGGAAGAACAAAGAAGGATATCCCTAAAGACCAAGAACTAATGAATCTAATGAGAAATCCAAACCCAATAAGGGTTATTCAGACAACAAGGGACTAAGGATGTTGTGATAGACATTTCGATCATAATAGATATGGTAAAATAATGAAGGTCTTTAAAATTACCTTCTAATAAGTGGAATCTAGATCCTTAATCTATCCTTATGAAGATGCCATGGTTAATACTTTATTGCGAATTCAATGGTTAAAAGAATATTGAGTCACAGGAAGTGTTATTAATATTTTGTTTTATGATGCCTTAAAAAAATATTGCTATTCCTAATGGATTAGTTAAAACCTATGACCTCACCCTTACTTGCTCTTAGGAGTGATCAAATCTACATGAAATTAGGAATAAGGTTAATATATACAACAAATATGAAACACAAAAACATTTATGCAATAAAAGATCCTTTACATATAATGCCATACTTAGGCGTCCATCCTTATACACAATATGGATAATCATATCTCCTTACTAATCGATATTTAAGTTTTCAACCTTAAAGGAAAACTGTGAGATATATAAGGATCAAAGAATAACAAAATAGTGATATACCACAACTTTAAAAGAGAAGAATGCTGCCATACAAAAAGAATGCAAAATAACTGGACATTAAGGACAAAAAAAAGGATTAAGGGTAAATCAAGAAAAGAAATCAACCACTTTACTCAACTAATGCTATAAACAACATCAAGAAGTTTGCAGGTATTTATGTAAAGTGGAAGTAGCATTATGAAACCAAAGTTGCATTCATATAGGGAGAAAATGGCCTCTTTAATAGTCTTTAACTTGTAAATTCAATAATAATTATGGCTACAATTCCAAGAGATAGTGTGCTTGCACTTAATATTGTAAGAATACTTTAGAAAATTAAGGATGTATTTTGTACTACCATTACAATTTTGAGGCATAGGAATGTTAGGGTGCCTTATGAATGGTGACTATTTTAGTGAACAAAAAAGTTAAAATTTTACCTAAAACATAGTAAAGATATCTTGACTTGTGACTCCATCAAATTGACTGGAAGATATGATTTAAGCAAACTCATATTTTAGATCTTCCCAATTCATAAATTTAATTTTTATAGTATAATTTTACTTATTTTTATAATTTATATATTGAACCAATATTATTAAACCTCCCTATTCATTGATTCTATTTCAGGTCTAGTTTTTAAAATATTGTTTTGAATTTGAAGAGGGGTTAAAAAAACTATTTTGCCCCTCTTAATATTTTTTCACCTCTTCAACCTTATAATTATCATATAAGCCTTAGAGATTTTAAAACTTAAAATCCTAAAATTTAAAGTCTTAAAACCTTAAATTTTAAAATCTAAAATCCTAAAACTATAAAATCTTAAACTCTAAAACTCTAAAACTCTAAACCTAAATTCTAAAACTTTGAACTATAAAGTCTAAAATCTAAACTCTAAAACAATATAATAATAATTTTTCAAATCAATAAAGGGAGAATTCCTACACTCCTATTATAAAATTTCTATTTTGCCTCCAAGGGTCATGGGCCACCCAAAAGTTTCTTAAATGTAAATGAATTTTTAATAATATATTTGTTTAAAAAATAATTATGAAAAATTTAATTAAATTACATATTTTAAATAATATTTATCAAAATAAGTTAAATCATTTACAAATGAATTATATATATAATTTACTTACAAATTTTTTTCAAGTAGGAAATAAATGTATAATCCAATCGAAACAGAGAGGTTTCAAAGCCTGTTATCGCATTAAAACCCAAGACTACCCACGATGTATGCTCGGGAGGATTGAGCATTGGTATAAGAGAAAAGTTTAAACCTCGTGATTGCGAGTCACAGTTCATGGAAACAAACAATACATCTGCACGCTTACAATATTGCTTCAAACTTGTGATGCAAACGGGGTGCAGTGTTTGACAGGAGGTAAGAATATTTATGACACTTTACTGTCAAATCTGGTTTGGATAAGATTTATCAATTGATAAATCTAAATTAAATTGCTGAGAGAGAGCGGTATATTCTACATATATATTTTTATGTTATTTCGTACGTCAGAACTTGGCTAAAACAATCTCCCTCATGAAAGCAGTTGGCGCTGCAAAACAAACAAAAAGCAAGGCATGTTTCAGTCAGATAATAACTACTGAAACATCATTTTAGGGCCTCCGGCTAAATAAGATTTTGTTTCATACGTTTGGAAGCAGCTTTGGACATGAATGACTATAACCTACTTCAATGTGTTTACTTATTCCGTTTTCTCTATTTCTGTTTTTCAGTTTTGTTTTATATGAAGTAGTTTTCATTATTCTAGTTAGGAGTTATAGGGATGAAGAACGTAATTGTGAAGAAGGTGGATTCGGTGAATAATGTCTCCTAAGTAGAACAGCTCTTAGAATTTTCAATGACTGATTAACTGTAATAACAGCATATAGAGTCTTGATTCAGTTTCAAATCAAAGATGTAAGTTCGAAATTGAATCGCAGAAGAAGTACCTTCTTTGCCAGTGAACAAGGTGAACTGGCCAATGGCCTGTCTGAGGAACATTTCAACTCCACTTACTGTGATTGCTCCTGCAGCATCAGCATCTTTCAATAGTCGAGTTTTTCTAGGCGTATACACAGCATCAAAGACCAGCTCGTAGTCACCTAAGGTTGCCTGGTAATAAAGTTTTAGTAATTAAAACTATAATGGGATTCACTTTTAATTATGCACCAAAGTATAGATAACCTCAGCAACAGGAATTCGATCTGTATTGGGATGCATTCCTAATGGCGTTGCATTTGCAAGGATCGCTTTATTCTCTGGCTGGAAATGGGCTAAATTTTCATAAGGCTGAGCTTCACCCGAAACGACACGGGCTAGAGACTTTGCCCTCTCTTTTTGAACAAACATGAGAAAGAAACAAAACAAAACAAAAGATTTCAGATGCTCTTTCAATTGGTGATGAATATAGAAGTTACAAGCAAAGAACAAGTTATTCACCAAAATCAATGTCGAAAATTAGTACATGGGCTCCTCTACTATAAGCACCAAAAGCAAGTGATCTTCCCGCACCTCCAGCACCAACTAGCACGAATTGTTTTCCAGCTAGTGGAGAACTGAAAGATGCTGTCCCATTGATGTATCCATGTTCTGAAATATATAGATGTAAACCAAAATATATATCAATGGATAGATTTTGGATTATTCCAATCCCAACCACTCGGAACATGTTCTGGAGTTTTTGGAAAAAAGATTTTGAAAGTGATTACCTGTTAAAGCATCCTCAATTGCAGTTATTGAAGCCTCACAATCTGTATTATATCCTATTAGCTTCCCATCGCTAGGCCTCCTCACAATGGTATTAACAGCACCTATAGACTGATAAAAAAAATATGAAAGTTGCTGGAGTTAGAATCTGCATGCTATAAATCAAGAGTAATTGAAATAGATTGGTGATCACAGATTGTCCTGGTCATCACGGAACTTCTAAGACAGGAGGAGGCAATAAGTAAGATAACTCATTTGCTCAACTTCAACCTTAGCGAGAGGATGGACTTCGTCACAGAAGTCGAGGACAGCTTCTTTGTACGGAAAGCCAACACTGCAGTGAGAATGGAGATAGAGAGAAAATTTCAATACAATAGTCAAAGGAATTAACCAATTATAATCACATTCAGATTGTTAAGATATGATTAGTGCAGTATTTAGCTTGCATAATATGAAACATCATTTTAAGCGGATGATAATAGTTATCCAATTTTATTGGAAGTGACAAGAATTGTCTTTGAATTGAAATGATCAAATGGTTTAATAGACATTAAAGCTGAATGAGTTAGTGGTACAAAATCAGTCCTATACTTTACTAACTTCTAAGCCGAACATAGTAGTTTATATAGCATACCTAAAACCAGCAAAGTCGGGGCTTGAGTAGACATTGAAGAACTCCCTGAGATTGTCCACGAACATTGGCACATAAACTCCATTATATCTCACATGTCTAAAGGTGGGATTATGCAACGAAGGGCCTTTGCTATGACTAACTGGTTTTGAAATAAGCCCAAAAACTTTAGTTTCTGAATTTATGTTTTCAACCATATAGGCTTCTCTAAAGCTGCCTAAAGGAGGCAGACCGGGAATTGAATTTCCTTCCAAGGATCCATAAACTAAGAACCCTCCAAATTTTGGGCACAATATCTGGCTTATCAGACCTCTTTCCCCTTCCGAGTAAGCAACCATAGGTATCTGTAGGGAACAGCAAGAGCTGAAAAGGTTAGACATAACATCAGTTATCCGAAGAAATGTCTTTTTGTTTTTTAATTTCTTGAAATGCATTTGCATCTATTACATTTCAGGTGCTTTGTTGAAATAGTTGAACAGGACTTCAATTATGTATTAACTCATGTTACAATACCTGGCAATGCGAAAGCAAGTGAAAAATTCTTTCGTTTTCTGTAATATCATTTGTTTTGGTAACAACTTTAATAATATCCGCTCCTGTAGCTTGCATGTGAGAGACAAGATGATTGAGATTCTCTTTTGAAGAAGTTGCTCCATTCAAATAGTATGATACAATAACTTTGCCGCCAGGTCCACGCTTTTTATTAATTTCTCCTATCAGATCAGACGCTACCTGAAGGATGATAGCAAACAATCATAAGAAGCTGGTTGTAAGATGTAGGCACCATGAAGATCAAAGATGTTGAAATTTAAACAAACACATGGCAGAAGAAGCACCCATATAAGGAAAGATGGTGCCTAACAACTACAGCGCTATTTTAGCAAGGCAAAAAGCAGATTTAATCCTAGACAACCTTCACATATCTAGTTATATTCTTTACATAGCGGGTGCTGAAACTACCTTTAGTTCAAAATCAACAAAATCAGCTCCAAATTCAAGAGCTAAAAGAAGAGCATTCACCCTTGTTTGCTCATCTGCTTCATACCGACCACCTTCCGGTTTTTGCCTGACATCACAATGAAATCACTTGAGGCTTTTATTTATTTTATTTATTACAGGCATTGGTAAATTATCCCATCACATATCAACTTCTTAAGTATAACAAGAAAATGCATTTAATTAACGCAAGCATAAATCCTATACGCAAAATAAAAAGCATTATTTCTTTCTTTTGAAGCTGCTCATCCGAATTACTCCCTTCTCCGTTGATGTTCTATTCACCCCACATAACTTCCATTTCCACTTTCATATCCTATATAATTCTCCCTCTTTCGGGAGAAGCAAGCAAAGAAAACAAAAGAACATCCGGCTTTGCTAGTTCCTCCTATTCAAGATGTCGAATCTATTAATTATTCTTTTCCTCAAAATAACCGCAAGTTAAAGAAGTTTGTTATATAAGAAAATTGATATCTACCATACCTCACCGCACAAGGTTTATTTTAACAGGCCTCCTTCCTATAAATGTTTCATTGGTAAAACCCTTAATTCACCACTTCTATTTCACCGATAATTAGTCAATCATGGATATCGTTAGTAAATTTTCATTTTAAAACAAGAATGGTTCCCTATATTTTATAACATTTCTTTTTATAAACAAAATTAATGCTTTATGTTAAGATTTTCTTATAAAAAAAATCTGGGAGTTCAATAATTCATATATAAGAGGGACACATTTTTTAAACTGATGATAATTTTTTATGTAGAAAAAAGAAGAGCAAATGAGATGTATAAAAGAACATTAAATTATGTCAAGCATGCAGGTCTTGAATTATTTATAAATTAGTGCAAACCTTTAACTTATAAATCGGTTTTAGATTAGAGTTAAACAATTTAAAATGATATCAAAACTAAAGGTAAGTAC
>JAOXYD010113865.1:0-11385 GCA_028565735.1 Pinacopodium congolense
ACTTTTGTACAAGATTCGCAGGATCCTAATGACAGATAAAGGGAAAAGAGCGTGCGAAGAAGAAATGGTATCAGAGCTTTTGAGTCAGCTTGTCACGTCTTAGACGTTTCTGGAAAGTATCATGGCTGACACCTTTTGTCATCTTTAGGTAATACATTTTAAAGTTCTTCATTTTATATTCTATCTATACAATACAATATTAATAATGCATATATTTCTATACATTAAAATTTAAAAATAATTATTCTCTTTAATAATCCTAATTTATCAATGTTCAAAAGAATATAAAATAATTTTTATTAAAAAATATGCATATATGATAAATTATAGTGAAAACAACTATTATTTCGTTAGTGGCTTATCTTATGCTATAAAAATTAAAGTATGCTATAAAGTAGATTTAATAGGTACTTTTATATAGGCATTTTTAAGAAAATTGTCATATTTATTAAGAATATACTTATGATAAAGTTATTGTAATTATTTTTCACATGCATGTAATTTAAGAAAAAATCATTTGATTTTAGATTTGTAAAATATTAAATTTTATTATGACTATTAAACCATCATATAAAAGTTAAAATATTCTAACATTCATGTGTAAGAAGTGGAATTGATTTTATATTCTATCTTTATGTAGTTTAAAGGTTGTTATAATTATCTTTTTTTGAAAATCAAAATAATAAATGCATTAATAAAGAGAACAAAAGTACAAAACGCAAACTACCACCCCATTTAGCAAGGGAAAATATGATAGACACAAAGCTTTATATAAGAAACCTCTGGAAATAAAAATTTCAAATTAGAATCCTCTGGAATCCTAAATCCCAATCGACCAATTAGTGCTGCGAATCAATCTTTGTAGCACCAGAGTTTCGCAAGACGTGAAGAACCTATGTCTAGTGATGATCTCCTTCCCGGCACCTTTCACTACCCAAAAAACAAGGTTAATCTCAACACCCCCATTCTTAAGAGCGCATGTAGCCACTGACCCAATCTCTTTAGTTGCAGTGGAAAGACAATAACAATGGCGAGCCAGAGATCTCGAGCATTAACCTAGGTATGAAATCCTATAAACGCCAAGTCAATACCCAATCAGCATTCATATGATTAGCTAGGGTTTTTGCTATTACAATTTCTTTGATTTCGTAGATGATAGCATGAGCTAGGTTGTAAGAATTTAACCCTTCCTAACCATGAAGCCTTCCATTTCTTTCTTTCCATAATCTATAGATAATTGCCCCTGTGATGACCCTGAAAAAGAGTAAATCACCTTTGTTTTCGAATTGTCTTCATTGCATCCAGAAGAGGAAATTGCTCTAGTCCATCTATAGTCCCTGCAGATGACACAAGCTCAAGACAGAGGTCCAAATGAACTGAGAGTACTGACATCCTAGGAATAGATGATCGTGATCCTCAGTCAAGGTTCTACACAACTTACAATTCCTATGTTTAATATGGAAATTGAGTCGAGCTTTAGTTGCTAGCCTCCTTTGAATATCCAACCATAAGATAACAGCATGAGTAGGTAGAAAATTAGGGTCCCAAACCATAGAGGTCCACAACAATTTGTGGTGAGTCCCCATTAATAGTCTCCTACAAGAGGACATGGAGAAGTCCTATCTCTAATCCTGGGTCCAAAAAACTTTGTCATCCTTGTTAGAATTAGGGTAGTAAGTGGGGAGGTTATCCATGATGAGGAAAGCCCACCTATTTGAGTGAGCAAGCCAACACCATATGTTGTCGTGGATCAAAGCACCAACTTTAGTGTGTCTAGGCAACACTGTCTTTAACGACTACAATTCTATGATTTTGGTGAGAACTCTTAAACCATGCCAATTATCTTACCAAACGAGAGTAGACTGACAATTCCTAATAAGATGCTTAATTGAATTTTGGGCAAATTCCCTAATGAGCAGAACCTGTTTTTAGAGTTCATGAGATGTAAGCATTAGATTTAACGATCTAGACACTCTCTTCCTTTAAGAAATATTGATGAATCCATTGAACCCAAAGACTCTCCTTATCCTTACATAGTCTCCAAAGCCTTTTAGTTAATAAAGCCTTGGTAATGATCAAGGAGGGTTAGATTCCTAACCCGCCACACTCCTTTGGACGACATATATCTACCCACTTAACCTTAAAAGCATTTGCTCTACCAATTGATCCACTCTAAATGAAATTTCTAACGAGTCTGTCTATAGTCTTTAGGATTTCCTTAAGAAGAGATAGATGGAAGCATCAGTAATTATATAGTTTAAAGAGAATGGATTTGTCCAATTGTAACCTTCTACCATAAGATAAAATTCTGTGACACCAACTAACTAGCCTTCTGTATATAGAATCTATAAGGGAATAGCAATATGAGTAACTGAGTTTCTTGGAAGAAATAAGGACACCAAGATATTTGAAAGACAGGTCTTTCATAGGTATACCTTTCTTAATTGCCACCAAGCTAATCCTAGGATTAGAATTAGCTGATAGGAAAAAAGATAGACTTATTAAGGATAAAGGATACCCAGAAATTTCCCTAAATTTCTCCAGAGATTTGAATAAAATATTAATAGAACCATGATTAGATTTACAAAACAGCAAAAAATCATCGACAAAAGTTAGATTAAACACACCCATCTTACCATACTTGTGGTGAAATCTGAAATCAGACTCATTGGAGATGTAGTGGCTGGTTGTCCGAATGAAAACCTCTATATTTAAGACAAACAGGGAGGGAGACAAGTGGTCTCCTTGCCTTATACCTTGGCCTGCCCTAAATAGCTTGGTACGCTCACCATTTACTAGGGTAGAATAGGCTACAGTAGTGAAGCACATATTGATTAATTGAATGAATTTATGAGGAAATCCCATAGCTTGCAAAGAGCTCAAAATGAAACTCCAACTTAAGTTGTTATAAGCCTTAGTGAAATCAATCTTCAGGACACAATTCTTGATAGAGGAACAGTTATAATAGTTCTGGAAGAGCTCCTAAGCTAACAGTATATTATCTTTAATAACTCAGCCCCGGATGAAGGCACCCTGGCTTAGATTTACAAGAATAGGCATGATCCCTTTGAGTCTATTTGTCATAATCCTAGACAACACCTTATATATGACATTACAATAAGCAATAGGGTGGAAGTCATTCAAGGAAGTAGGATTGGGTAACTTAGGAATAAGACAAATATAGGTTTTATTAATCTCCTTTAAGACTTGACCACTGCTAAAGCATTCCTTGTCTACATTAGTGATTAGGCTACCTAACTGGTTCTAAGTTCGCTAAAAAAATCTGGCATTAAAGTCATCAAGACTTAGAGCTTTATCTGGATGAAAGCTGAACATAGTTTCCTTGATTTCTGCATTTGTGACCTCCCTATTAAAACTTTAATGTGGTCCTTAGGAAAAACATTTGATAATATCTCTCTTATGTCCTTTAGTAGAGGTTGTACTTCTTGCTCCCTCCCAGGGAGAGATTGGTAATGGTTATAGACAAATTCTTTCACTTGATCAAGATCAGAATTCATCTGTCCATCCACCCTAGGTAAGGCTATCAAACTATTCCTGTTTCACCTGGCCTGAATAGTTTTAAAGAAAAACTTAGAGTTCCTATCCCCATTAGTTAACCATAGGGCTCTAGATTTTTGCTTCAGTCGTGAGTTGAGGACCTCTAATTTTTCTACATACACTTTCAACTTCCTAACTTCTTAGGCAATCAACAGAGGATCAATAGGGTGTTGGGATAACAATCCCTAAGTTTGAGTTAAAGATTTCCAAGCCTCATCCTTGTCCTTAACGGGGATAATCTGGAAATTAGCTCTTAAAGTGATAAGTTTAGCTTTGAAGGCCTTTAGCTTCTGCACACAAACAAATTCTTGAGATCCCCAAACTCTAATATGCAGTCCCTTTAGTATAGTTTCCAAGAATTAAGGGTGGTCCAGTAAGGAGTTGAATAATCTAAAAGGTGTATGACACCTATTCTACTTCTCCATAATCTGAATAGTAATTAGAGTATGGTTTGAAGTAAGATGGCTGCCAAACTCTACACAGTTGTGAGTGTAGGTAGTCAACTAATAGGTATTAGCCAAACATCTATCTAACTTCTTCTGAGTAAGCCTATCACCATCTTATTTATTACCCCATGTAAAATGATACCTCAAATAGTGCAAATATGCTACTTGCACATCCTTGCATGGCTGATAAAGTTCATCGTTTTTATGGTTATAATAGCTGGAAAATCATTGAATCTTAGAGGCATTAAGAGAACAATTAAAATCACTAGCAATCGCCCACAGCTAGGTAGGGTTAATGGGAAAATTGACCCGGTCAGTCCACAATTTCTTCCTTTGAAACTCATAGTTACCTGGATAGATGACTGTGAAATAAAAATATAATTGAGCTTGAACATGGAGAAGGTCACAATGAATATATTGATCAAAATAGATCCAACTAAGTAAATGGAAGAAGAGAGGATCAAAAGGAACCATAATTCGCCTTTATAATGAGCACTATAATATTATCACTTTGAATCTTGTTTTTTATTCTGGTTTTCTTTGAGTTTCTTGTTGTTTAAAAGTTGAAAAGAAAAAATGTGATAAAAAATTCCAAAAAAAAGAAGAGAAAAGAAAAATAAAAAGAAAAGAAAAGAGATATAAAAGAAACAGACCTGATTATAGTTGATAAATATCCATAAAAGAACTTCTAAACTTGTTCAAACTCATTTAAATCTTTGTTATTCTTTCTTGAACACATAAATCACATCCTTTTCCAATTTAAACATATTTTGTGCATCTTTTTATGATCTAAACAGGTTAAATAATTCCTTTTCCAATCTGAACACGTTTCTTGCACCTTTTTTTAATCTAAAAACGTAAATTGCATCTTAGTTTGATTAAAAAAAAAACTAATTGCATCCTGTCTTAATATAAACATGTCAATTGCACCCTTTGTTAATCTAAAAACATCACTTACAATCTTTCTTTGATAGAATATATCACATTCTATTCGTTATGATTAAGTTACAGGAATTCCTAGAGTCTCTAAAAATTCTAATATGCCATCCTTGTTTTTCTTTGATCTCTTTATTATGTTTTTATTGTTTTCCTTTCATCAATTTGCCTATTGGGAGTGGTAATTGAAAGGGTATAAGTTGGAACTTGTTCTTCTAGGAAGAAAAATTTAGTATGCAAAGAACTATTTGTGTAAGGATATTAGGTGGTGAGTTGTGAGTGATTTAGAAAGCAAACACATGAGGGAGAGACTGTTTTCTACTAACTTTTTCTTGTAGGTTCTAAATCATGTCCAACACTAGAAATTCATCATCATCTAGTAAGGATAAAGAGGTGACTGAAGGTGGAGAATGGGAGATTAATCCATTGGTAGTAAAGTCACAACAGTAAACCTTTGAGAGGATGTTTAGGGAGATGGAGAACCTAAGGGAGAAGTTGGCAGAAATGTCTTTGAAGTTCAATTCTCAATCCAGCCTAAGGGAGAGAACATTTAAACCTAGAAACACCCATTATGACTTTAAGGATGATGATGATCAGCTTAGCACCTTTGAAGAAGGAATTATAAGGGGAATAGAGGTGGTCTAGGTAGAGGAAGAATATGTAGAAACGTTGGAGGAAGTGTTGAGTATGGGAATGAGAGGGGAGTAGAAACTAGAGTGGACAGCAACATAGGTAGTATTAAGATGAAAATATTTGCCTTTCTTGGAAAGATGGATCTGGATATGTATCTAGAGTGGGAACGGATGGTTGAGTTAGTGTTTGAGTGCCATAATTTTTCTGATGAGAAGAAGGTTAAATTAGTAGCCTCTGAGTTTACTGATTATGCAGTTACTTGGTGGGATTAACAGATTGTATCTAGGAGGAGAAACCGAGAACTACCAATTAGCTCTTGGGAGGAGATGAAAACTATAATACGAAGGAGATTTGTATCGAGCTCATATTATAGAGAGCTCTACCAAAGAATACAAAATCTGACCCAAGGAGATAAAACCATGGAGGAATACTACAAAGAGATGGAGGTGGCAATGGCACGAGCAAACATAGAGGAAGAACGAGAAGCTACAATGGCTCGATTTGTTTGTGGTCTCAAAATTAAAATTGCTAATGTAGTAGAGCTACCTCATTATGTGGAGTTAGAAGATGCTGTACACATGGTTATGAAAGTTGAAAGATAACCTAAAAAGAAGTATACTAACTGTGTAAGTGTTTCTAATGCAGGAACTACGTCTTGGAGCAAATAATGGAGTAAAAAGGAAGATAAAGCTCAAAATAGCAAGTTTAAAACACCCAAGCCTAAAACAGGAAGGAGAAAAATGCAAGGCTGAATCCTCTTTAAATTCAATGAGTAGAGATATTAAATGTTTTCAATGCAAAAAAAGAGGTCACATTGTATATTAATGGCCGAAAAAGAGGGTAATGACAATTCGGAATGGAGAGTATGTGTCTGAAAGTGAAGAAGAGGGATATGCTGACATGCCTGAATTAGAAGATATTAAGCAAAGTGAAGATGAGTTTGAGATAGAGGAACCAATGAAGGGAAGATCTTTGGTAACTAGAAGAGCCTTAAGCATTTAGATTAGAGAAGATGATGATGAAGTGAACCAACAAAGAGAGAATTTGTTCCATACAAGATGTTCAATCAATAATAGGATTTGCAAGCTCATAATTGATAGAGGGAGCTGTACGAATGTGGCAAGTGTTGAATTGGTTCAAAAATTGGGGTTAAAGGCTATCAAACATCCTACACCTTACAATCTGCAGCGGCTTAACGAATCAGGCAATGTGAAGGTATATAGGCAAGTGTTAGTGGCGTTCAAGATTGGGAGGTATAAGGATAAGGTTTTATGAGATGTAGTGCCCATGCAATCTAGACATATATTGTTAGGGCATCCATGGCAGTTTGATCAGTGAGCAATCCATGATGGGTACAAGAATCGTTACTCATTCACCATGGATGGCATAAAATACACTTTTGCTCCTCTTTCACCACATCAAGTTTATGAAGACTAATTGAAAATTCATAAGAGAGAATAAGTGAGGTTGAGCGAAAAGAAATGAGTACAAACACCTGGGGAAACATTAAACACATTGGGAAACACTTCTTTCATAGATAAACATGAGGTAAAAGGAGTGAGCCTGGTTGCGAGAGTAGGGGATGTGAGAGATACATTCTTGACCACGCGCCGATGCTACTTTTTCTGTACAAAGAACCTTACTTATCCTATGAATACCTTGCTAAAAACGATTTGCCAAGTGCAATTGTTTCTATTTTACAGGCTTATGATGATCTATTACAAGATGATATGCTAAGTGGATTACCACCTAAACGTGGAATCGAGCATCAAATTGATCTTATACCAGGTGCGTAATTGCCAAACCAACCAGCGTATAGAACAAATCTAGAGGAGATGAAAGAAATTCATAGGTAAGTGGAGGAATTACTAGAAAAAGGCTATGTACGTGAGAGCCTTAGTCCGTGTTCAGTTCTAGTACTATTAGTGCCAAAGAAATATGGATCATGGTGTATGTGTGTGGACTATCGTGCCATCAACAAATCACTGTAAAGTATTGTTACCCTATCCTTAGGTTAGATGATATGCTTGATGAGTATGGTGCATGTTTGTTTTCCAAAATTGATTTGAAATTTGGTTACCATCAAATTAAGATTAGAGAAGGAGATGAATGGAAAACAACATTTAAAAATAAATATGGACTATATGAATGGATGGTAATGCCTTTTGGTTTAACAAATGCACCAAGCACCTTTATGAAGCTTATGAATGATGTATTACGTGAACTTCTTAAAAATTTTGTGGTTGTTTACTTTGATGATATTCTAATATATAGAAAATCACTTGATGAGCATGTTGAACATCTGAATAAAGTGTTACATGTGCTTAAAGAAGAGAAATTGTGTGTTAATTTGAATAAATGTTCCTTTTGAATTAAAAAAGTTATGTTTTTGGGTTATATGGTGAGTGAAAAGGGTATACAACTAGATGAAAAAAAGCTACGAGCAATTAAGGAATGGCCTAGGACAATTAGTGATGTTAGGAGTTTTCATGGGTTGGCTAGCTTTTATAGATGGTTTGTAAAGGATCTTAGCTCCATTGCCTCACCATTTACTTAGATAGTTAAAAAGAGTGTAGGATTTAAGTGGGGGGATGAGCTTTGAGGGCATTTAACTTGTTGAAGGAGAAACTTAGTACCACACCTATCTTAGCTTTACCTAACTTTGCCAACACTTTGGAAATTGAGTGTGATCTAAGTGGGGTTGGAATAGGGGTTGTCTTGATGGATAGAAAACTAATTGCATATTTTAGTGAGAAACTTAATGGGGAAACCTTAAACTACCCAACTTATGATAAGGAAATGTATGCATTGGTTAGGGCATTAAAAACTTGACAGTACTAATTGTGGCCAAAAGAGTTTTGTTATCCATACTGATAATAAATCATTGAAATACATAAAGGGTCAACACAAACCTAGCAAAAGACATGCAAAATGGGTAGAATTCATAAAGACATTTCCAGATGTGATGAAGTATAAATAGGGAAAGAAAAACATTGTAGCAGATGTATTGTCTAGGAGCATTGTTAAGCACATTAAAGCTAGATTATTAGGATTTCAACATATTAAGGATCTATATAATAATGATCATGATTTTGTAATATGTTTAAGGCATGTGAAACATCTGCAGTTGGGAGGTTATTTAGGAATTAGGGTTATTCGTTTAAGGAGAACAAATTAAGCATTCCCCAATGTTCCTTAAGAGAGTTATTAGTTAAAGAATCACATTGAGGGGTTTTATGGGTCATTTTGGTATTAAAAAGAGTCTCGAAATTTTGAATGAACATTTCTTCTAGCCACACATGAGGAGACATGTAGAAAGAGTGTGTGGGAGATGTGTGGAGTGTAGGCAAGCTGAATCAAGAGTTCAGCCTCATGGGTTGTATAAACCACTGCCTATACCTAGTGAACCATGGGTAGATATTCCCATGGGCTTTGTTTTGGGTTTACCTAGGTCTAGTAAAGGTCATGATTCTGTGTTGGTAGTTTTTGATAGGTTCTCTAAGATGGCACATTTCATTGCATGTCATAGAACTAATGCTGCATCATACATTGCTGAATTATTCTTTTCTAAAATTGTTCACTTGCATGGGGTTCCAAAAACCATTGTTTATGATTGTGATGTAAAATTTTTTAGTTAATTTTGGAAAACTTTATGGGTAAGTTAGGAACAAATTTTTTTCTACTACTTGTCATCCACAAACTGATGGTCAAACTGAAGTGGTATATAGAACTCTAGATTCTTTGTTGCATGCTATAGTTGGAAGAAACTTGAAAACATGGGAAGAATCCTTGCCATTCATTTATTTTGCTTACAATCGAACCATACATAGTGCTTCTAGTTTTTCACCATTTGAAATTGTTTATGACTTTAATCCTTTGCCTCCATTAAATCTTATTCCATTGCCACTCAAAACACAACTTGGATGGAAAGAAGAAAGTTGAATTGTTGAAGAAACTTCATGAAAAGGCGAGGTAGAATATATAAAGAAAAATGCATCAATATGAAAAGAAAGCTAATAGGGGTCGAAAACAAATGATATTTAAACCTAGAGATTGGGTTTGGGTGCACTTTAGAAAGGAAAGGTTTCCCAGCAAATGAAAATCTAACCTGCAATCACATGGAGATGGACCTTTCAAGTGGTAGAAAGGACTAATGACAATGCATAAAAGATTGATTTGCCAAGTGAATATGGTGTTCATACTATTTTCAATGATGTTGATTTATCTCCTTTTGATTTTGTAGATGAAAAAGCTGATTCAAGGACAAATCCTTTTCAGGAATGGGGGAATGATGGAGATGAAGCATTACAAGTGACTTCTGGCAAGGTAAAAGGAGTGGGATGTGTTGGAAAGATTAGACAAGTTCAAAAAAGTGATAGTAGGGCAAAAGATCCATTAGAGAATCTTGGAGGTCCATTGACATGATCGCGGGCTAAACGTGCTGAAGAGGCTCTTAACAATTTAATGGTAGATCTATATGCAAGAGAAGAAGCTAAAACCCTTGGAGACAAGTTAACTAAGTTTATAATGATGACTCAAGGCTTGAAGCAATGTGTTGGACTTGTTAAAGAAGCTTGAACTTGTTGCACAACTTGAAACAATCCACTTGTTACAATTAGGTTGTTTTGAACATCTTTGGGACAATTGCTTAGACTTCTTATTTTATTTATTTAGATTTTTTATTTATGCTATCTAGTACTTAAATAAGCTCATTCTCTCCTTAAGTAAGCCTATTTATGTTTTGGTTTTGTTTTAGGCCTAATTAGCTTGTTTTAAGCTTTTTTGTTAGGAAATTTATTCTTTTAGACTAGAATGGGCCAAAACCCAATTCCTATCCTTATTAAATTTGTCCAAGTAATTAGGGTTAGCATAAATACTCTTTATTTCATGATTTGTAGGCAGACTTCATTCATTAAATATTCAAAAATCAAATCGAGTGCTCTTTTGCATTACTTTAGAGACATCCTTCCTTGGTGTTCTTTAAAGACTTTATTTTCATTCAAGCAAGTGACTGTGAAGATCAAACCCATTCCTTATCACCCTAAATCCATCTTATATTCTGTGGGTGTGGCAGAAATACCTTCTGAGTCATTATTTCAATCTTGTGCAATATTGAACAATTCTTTGATCTTGGATTCTTGATTTATGCTTCTTCCATTCAAAGGTGAAGAGCTTATCAGGAATTGAAACTCAAGTTATTGGTTTTTACTATGTAAATCTCTCTTACAAGGTTGGAAGCATCTGAGGATATGTTCATAATAATGAAGCTTTTATTTTGAAATATTTGGTTATTTCTATCCTTTAAAATGAAGTATAAACAAGTATTTCAGAACAATTTTTAGGAGGATAGCTTCATTTAATCTTAATTTCATCAGGCTCTTTAACTAGTGTTTATGAGAATTTTAGGGATCTATTTAACATCACATAACAGAAGAATATCCATACAGAGCTGACAGACATTTAGGGGATGTTTAGTTGGGTTATGAGTTTTAATTTTTTGTTGTGGTTTTTGTGTTTTTTTAATTTTTATGCTATATTAGTGTTTTTTTCGATTTTTATGTTAAAAAAATAAGAAACCAAAACCAAAAACTAAAATACAAATAAATAAAGCCTTATGCAGTAATAGTATTGGAGTTTGTCCCTTGTAGCTAGCTTACCTAGGATGGGTACCCAAGTTATGAAGGACTATCTTGCTGGAGCTTACTTATACAAAATCAAATCTACCCACTAAACATTTTTTTACAAAAGGTACAAGAAACTAATAAGCATATTTGTTTGTAAAGGAATTTGAATGGGCTCTCCACTCAAGCTT
>JAOXYD010113876.1:0-11384 GCA_028565735.1 Pinacopodium congolense
TTGATATTTTTAAAAACACAGGGGGTATTTGATAATTGTCAAAAATTCAGGGGGTAAAAGTGATATTGACTCTTAATATTAATATGTATAAAATTAATATTTTATTTATTATATTAATTAATTATGTAAAAATTGAGATATTTTGAAATTATGTTTACATATGTATAATATATATATAAATTATTTTGTAAATTCTATAAAATTTAGAATTTAAAAATTTATGATAACGATAAAAATCGATATCTACGCAGGTTGGCGCCTCTCGTTAACATTATCCTGGCTTGTTCTGGACTTTCCCGTGCCCTATATTCTGTTGGCTAGCTTCCATTTCGCTTGGATAGTGTGCTGGTCCTGCTGAAACCTTGTTCTTTTGTGGCCTGTTGTTTCTTGTCCAACTCTTTATTTTGTTCTTCGTTAATTCGTCTCAATTTTAAAAAAAACTTTTTAGAAATATCTCTGTTTTCTAGAATGTTCATTCTTTAACTGGAAGAATACTGGTGGTGTTGACTTTGTTAACTTTAGAATACTCTTTCATGTTCGAGAGAGGTAGTATTGCTGCTTTTTCTTCTTCACCTTTGCTCGCTCAGCTCTTCTCAATCAAACAAAAGAAAACTCCAACTTTGCTTCTTTTTCTTTTCATATGGCGTGAATTACCGATAAAAAGATCCATCACCACCAAATGGCCAAACCGCCAAAGTCCCAACTTTAAAAGCAATCGTTCAGTTTCGTTTCATATCATTAATCTCACCATCGAAAGCGGCCAGAGAGAGAGGGAAAGAGAAATACCAAACGGAACTTAAAACGACAATTCAATCAACACAAAACGATGTCGAGCACCAGAAAGATCATTCTCAAAAGCTCCGAGAAGGAGATCTTCGAGGTCGCCCAGGCGGTGGCGCTGGAATCGCAGGCCATAAGGTACATGTTCGGAGACGACTGCGACGTTAAGGAAATCCCACTCCCTAATGTCAACAGCAATATCCTCTCCAAGGTCATCGAGTACTGTGAGAAGCACGTTGAGACTCCCAAGTCCGACGATCGTACCGCCTCAATAGACGATGACCTCAATGCTTGGGACGCCGAGTTCGTCAAAGTTGACCAGGCCACGTTCTTCGATCTCATCCTGGTTAGATTTTTGTTTTTTATTTTTTTTCCTTCCATTGCCCTTAAGATTTTTTTGGTTTCTGATTCCGATTTTCGGTGAATTAGAGAATTGTGTATGAGGATTTGGATTTCGTTTATCTTTTGCTATGATTATTGAGGGGTTGAGGTTGGTTTAGTTGGGGATGTTGTTGTGATTGTATTAAGTGTGAGGAGGCTGTTTTTAGGGTTTTCATATAGGGTTTCTTTTTTTTTTCATTTATTTGATCTGGAAGTTTCAGTCTTGTGGAACCACAGAAGTTCAATTTAACCGGTGATTACATAAATTAGGCCTCCCGATAAAATGGTTGAATTGGGAAGTTTCAATCTTGTGGTAGCACATATGTCTTCTAAATGAGCTTCTGAAGTTTGCAGAAATCCTGATTACTCATAGTGGCAATGCCTTTTGGTGGAGGATTTGTAGAGTTAGGGAGTTCAAACCTAATAAGATCTATCCATCAGTGAAGGTTCAATTGTAGCATTCCAAAACTGGAGCTTGTTTACAGCTTCTGAAGCCAAGTGTCAGGAGCCCGCTCGAGCAAGATATCTTCAAGCAACGAAGATTATAATATCCACTATTTTGTTATTTTGTTTCCCCGACTTCCTGCCCCCAGCCTATCCCTTCTTTTTTGTGTTTATTTGAGTGCTATGGAAGAAGGCTAGATTTGTGAAGAGCTCACATGCAATATATAGCCATTAGTTGAACTTGTTTCAGATTTTGTTTTACTTCCATTTCTCTAATTTATTTACCCTTTGAAGTCATACATTTTCATATTGATTTTTAACTTCCCTTGCTTTTAGGCCGCCAACTATCTGAACATAGAGAGTTTGACGCATCTCACTTCTTGGACTCTAGCGGACATGATCAAGGGCAAAACTCCAGAGGAGATCCGCAAGACATTCAACATCGAGAATGACTTTACACCAGAAGAAGAGGAGGAGATTTGCAGAGAAAACGCATGGGAATTTGATTGAAAATTACGAGAAAAGAACATCTATGGTTTCTTGCTTACTTCATTTATGGGCTTGGTTAGGGATGTCAATAAGGTCAAGTTGAGTTTGGGTTAGATCATTTGGATTCGGGTTTAATTGGGTCAACACTAAATCGGGTTCAAGTCGAGTCATTTCGGATTGACTGGTTTTTGAGTTTAGGTCGAGTTAATTTGAGTTTGAGTCAATTTCAAGTCGAGTTAACGCAGGTTAACTCATCGAGTTAAATAAAGTTTCATATATATATATATGAATAAAAAAAGTTTGTTTGTCATTCTCCAAATTCTAAATTTTAAATAACATTATGTTTAATTAATTTTTAAAAATAATTATTCGTAATACTTTTAATAATTAAGAATAAGAATTTTAATTTACTTGTTAAAAATTTTAAAATGAGCCTCTTAATTTAGTTTTACTTATGGTATTCAATTTTGATTATGCGTTGTAAATAGTTTTTAAAAGTGACATAAAATTTCATAACATAGTCATTAAATCATTTTTATTATTCATAGGTCTAAAATTATTTTTTAAATCTTATTTAAAGTTTATTCAATGTTTGGATAGTTAAGAATTACTTTAACTATTTATTTGCATTTTTAGAATTAAAATTTATTTGGTTCACGTAATTTTTGAATAAACTATTTGATGCATACAATAGTTTATATTAGATAAATTATTTATTTGATTAAAACTATAATTAATGGCATTTTCAAGCTAATTAGTATTAATAAATTTATGAATCTTTTTTCATTATACCTCAATAATCTTAAAGATTTCGAAAAGAATATCAATAAAATTTCTTTTTGCATACTTATTTTTAATATCTCATATGATGAATCAATTTTTAAAATAATCACACATAATGCCAATGAGATGTTAACAAGTAAGTAGTGTCAAACTCATATAATGAAAGCTCTTGTGTTATTTACGATGTTATAAAATTAAATCTGATTGATTGATTTGACTAGATTAAGTAAGAAATGATTGAATGGTTCTTATTATTAACTCTTTATATATTAATCGGTCAGTTCAATAATAAATTAATCAATTAAGTGATAATATTGACTGATTAAATGATAAAATACTTTAGCTTACTATTAAAATTAATCGGTTAACCTTTAGAAATTAAACCAAGTTCTAAAATTATTTTGATTCATTAGAGCAATCAAATTAATTATTGTAACCAATAGTAATTATTAAAGATTGTAATTAGAGCTAATAAATTAATATGATAAGCTGTGTCCGTAAATATAGATTTTAATGAAACTCTTTTGATTAATCAAAGTTAATATGATACTTAAAATTCATATAATTAATTGTTATTAATAATAAAATTAATATTTAAAAATAAAATTTCAAAAAATTTTTAATATAAAAGAAAAATTATTGAATAAATGTTAATATTTAAAACTATAATTGAAATGTTTTTAGAGAAATATTATGAATTGTAAATATTAATAATTAATAATTATTTCAATTAAAATTAATCACCATGACATAGTAAATTTCGTAAAATAATTATATAAGTTAATAAAAGTTTTATAATTAATAAATACTAATAACATTTTTTGGGTAAATATTAATAAAAGTTGTGACAGGCTTCAGAAGTCTAACCCTTATTAAATTCAAATTTCTTAATAATTTCCTGTCCCCATCACTACTTGATGATCGAGAACATGACAATTTGAGAATTTGTTGCATATTTTCAGTATTTCTTTATCGCTTCCCTCAAAAATATTTTGGTCACTTTAACTTAAAAAGCGTAAAAGTGGAGGGAAAGGAAATTGAAAATTGAAAAAGTACCTAATTCAAGACTTTTTACAGGTACTTGCCTACAGACACAAATAATTTTGATCACATAAACCAAATTCAATTATCTGAGCGGATAATACGTAATTTACTTTTTTAAAATAAGGTTTACAAAAATTATCGACATTCCTTATAATTTTATTTGCTTTAAAACATATTTTTATTATTTAAAGGTAATTTTATTAAATATGTTGATCTTTTAAGAGTGTTTTTCTTTCTGTTTGAAAATAGTATAAAAATTAAAAATATTAAAATAGTATAAAAACTTTAAAAATTATACAAAAATTAATGAAAAAACACAACAATAAAAATATAAACAAAAAGATGAATCCAACGATCTCTTATGCCTGTTCTATTGGGTTTTTAGTTTTAGTTTTTATTTTTTATTTTTCTAAAAAAATCGAAAAAAGTACAAAAATTAATAAAAATAACACACTAATACAGAATAAAAAACGAAAAAAAGCATAGTAACAAAAAGAACACACAAAACCCAATACAAAAATATAAAAATTACAACCAAAAACAAAAACTAAATGCTGAATCAAACAACCCTTAATTTTTTTAATAAAATTTTATATTAATTTTTATGTGATTTTTAGATTTTTATACTATTTTTTGAATTTTTTACTATATTTATGTGCTATTTTTTCAATTTATATACTATTTTTTTAGTTTTTATATTTAGAAAAACACAAATCAAAAATAAAAATTCAAAATTTACCGAACATGCTTTAAATCAAAGAAGCTCTGAAATAACGAAATATCTCAACTTTTATTTGATAAAATTAACATATTATTTATGTCATTTTATTTAAATCATATTCATTTATATTTGAAATGAGCTATATATCCCAAGATAACTACATATGGGTGTTCCTAATTTTGTCTTAACCTCTTATTTTAAAAGTCAAAGATATGTTCTTTAATATTTAAATTAATAAAAAGTGTCTTATTACAGGCTTTACACATCCAAGAATCTTATTGCTTTTTTTTTTACCGGTGAGAAAATGAAGATAAAAAATAATTCTGGCACTGAAGCTCATTGAAGCAAACAACATTGCTTTTAATGTTTTTTTAACAAACTTTTTTGAACTTATGTCTATAATATTCTGTAAGTTCTTCATTGATAGTATAGAACTTTGATAAGTTGAGATGTGTTAAACAATTATAAACTTTGGGAGAATTTTCATGTGTTATTTTTTTGTTCTCAATTATATTTTGATGTGCTTCAAGTTTCATCTTAATTTTTTTATTTTAATTAAAATTTTAAATTTAATATTTTCTCATTTTAAATTTTAATCATATTCTTAAATAATTTTTTTTCAATTTTTTATATTTTTAAAGTGTAATATTTGCATTAAAGTCGAGTCAATTTGGATTAATAAATTTGGTTAATTTAGGTTCGGATCAATTTGGGTTCGGGTCTATTAGGGTCGGGTGGATAAAGTTCGGGTCATCTTGAGTTTATATGAAATCGGATTCGGATTCAGGTTAGATCGGGTGCAGGTCGGGTTCGGTTAAGTGTTTGATTAAAGTACTCTTAAGAAGTACTTGTGAGAGACTGAACTAGCATTCATGTCGTGGTAGGCGTTCCTAAATTGAGGAGTTTGCTAGTACTACACGGATCATCGGTAGGAAAAGTTCGAGCTCGTGATAGTTGATATAAGAGATAAGTGCTGGTGAGAGAGCCAAACAGTTCTAAACAAGTAAGTTATTCATTTAAACTCTACTTGTTGTTTGCTTGAAAGATGGCTGATGTAGGAAGTGAGACTAACCATGTTGAGGGAACTTCCAAGCAATCTAACCGTAAAAGATCAAGGTTGAGAGAAGCCTTAACTGACATTAATAAAAGGCTAGTAAGAGCGGAGCTTATTGTAACTGAGGGGCAAGAGAAGTTCGAGGAGCATGAACATTGCATCGAGGAGCTCGAAAACGAACATGAGAAAATTCGTGGAGAGATGCAAAGTACCTTTAATAAAGCCTTCTCAAAATGTCTTAGTCAAATAAAAACCTTAAGGAGAGTCTTCCAATCCGAGATTGTTGTGATAAAGAAAGAGCTCAAGAAGGTTTCCAACGAGTTGAAAGAGACCAATGATGAGTTCGTGATTTGCAAAAAGGCAATTACTCAATGGTGAAGCGTTGCTGTCCCGATGATAGTCACCAATCCTTCAAGGATGGATGTTCCAAAGCCGAATATGTTCAAAGGTTCGAGGAATGATAAGGAGGTGGATAATTTCCTATACAGCTTTGAGTACTATTTCAAGGCTACTGGTGTTGTGGAGGATACTAAGACGATTGATCATGCCACACTCTTCTTTGACGACACCTCGATGATATAGTGGAAGAGAAGATACAGGGATATCGAGAGAGGGATATGCACCATCGAGACATGGGCCGAGTTCAAAAGAGAACTTAAAAGGTAGTTTTATCTCGAGAATGTCAAAGAAGAGGTAAGAGCCAAGTTAAAGTGCCTCCACAAAAATAGAAGCATAAGGGACTACGTAAATGAGATCTCTAAATTGCTTTTGAAGATCCCGGACTACCCTGATAAGGAGACACCCTTTGCATTCAAGGATGGTCTTTAAAATTTGCTGAAGAAGGAGATACAACGTCATGATGCACAAGACCTTACTAGTGAGCTTGTCATTACCGAATCCCTCATCGAGTTTCGAAAACTCGATAAGCTTAAGTCTCGCAATGATAAGAGTAATAAAGAAAGGAGTGAGAGAGATTACCCGCACGACAAGGAAAATTTTCATAAGCATAGAAACCATAAGAAGGGCAAGAGCACTGAGGGAAACCATTGTAAGGAAAAATTCTAACCCAAATGTTTCCTTTATGATGGTCCTCATAAGGTGAAAGATTGTCCGAAGAAGAGCAAGCTCTCGACATTGTTCGAAGATATGGTAGAGGTGAGCCAACCCAAAGAGGAGAGGATGTGTTTGCTAAAACTCCTCAACGCCATAAAAAAGATGGAGGTATCTAACTCTGAAAAGAAGGGCCACTTATTCGTAGAAGCCAAAGTTAGTAGACAAATGGTGAAAGCATTAGTGGACATAGGGGCTATCTATAATTTCATCAATGTAGATAAATCAAAGCGGTTGGGCATCCGATATACCGAAGAGCAAGGGTGGATCAAGGTAGTCAACTCTAAGCCTACTTCCATATATGGGAGTGCTTGAGACGTTAAGGTATACTTAGGTGATTGGTGTGGTTTTATTAATCTTACGGTTATTTCGTTAGATGATTACCTTATAATGCTCGGTATAGTGTTTTTCGATAGCGTGAAGGTGATGCCAATCCCATTTACCAATGCTATGTGTATCTTAAAGGAAGGTAAGACGAGTATAGTGAAGCTATTGAAGGAGACTAGTATTCTAGTCAAGCATGTTTTAGCCATCTAATAATTCGAAGGGGAGCCACATGGCATGCCAAAATTTTTACCAAGGAAAAAGGTGGATCGTAAGGGAAACATGGTGCACAACACTGTACCTCTAGAGTTTGATGAAGTTAGGAGGCGACCGAAGTAATTGATAGGTGAAGACTCCAAGTTCGTGAAGAAGGCAAACTTAGTGGTATGGAGCCATATCCTCAACTGACCGAAGACCACATGGAAACAAGCAAGTTGGCAAACTTTCATGGATTTGTACGACTTGGTGATGAAGTCAAAGCCGAGAGGAGCAACCAAAGAGAAGGATGCTCGAGGGAAGGTAAGTTTATGAGGTATCACAAGTCTGAGAAGTCCTTTGAATAATTCCTTCAAGGATAAGAAGGAGTCAAGCCTACAAACCATGAGTTCGAGAAAATTGGTAAGTCAAGAGAGGACATGTCGATTCGAGCATAAAGGTGGGACGTCGAATACCAAAGACAAGCAACCGTTCAAGCCAAGGACATAGAGGTTGAGGAAGGAAAACATGGAGCAGCACAACATATGTGCGAGACTGAAGCAAAGAGGGCATTACCAGGTTGAGTGGGAGAGAATATCACGTTATGACAGTTCGAGGCCTCTAGAGACGAGGTTTGATGGAAGACTCTGGAATTCTCTAGAAAACTCTTCACACATCTAGAGTTAGGTGGAAGACTCTAGATCCACTATTTGTGCCTTGATTAGTGGGTGGTAGGTGGGAGTAGATGGTAGAACATTTTAAAAATTCTTTGTAGCCGTTAGATCAAATAAATCATAATCATTTATTGAAGAGGTGGAGGATTATAAATAGGCTAGTGGTCTTCATTTGTAACATATCCCTCATATCTTATATCTCATAATCTCATATCTCTCTCAAGTTTATAACTCTCTTTGAGTAATAAAGAGAATTCTTCAAGTTCTCCAAAGTTATTTTGTTTCATTGCCATCTTTTTAATTTAATATAGCTTCCGTCAAATGTTAGATCATAATACTCTTAAGAATTATTTATGAGAGACTGAACTAGCATTTAAGTCGTAATAGACATTTCTAAATTGAAGAATTTGCTAGTGTCACACGGATTGTTAGTAAGAAAAGACTAAATCCGTAATAAGTTTCATCGTCCAAAGTGGCGAGGGAAAGAGATAGAGAGAAATACCAAACGGGACTTAACAACAAATCAATCAACACTAAACGATGTCCAGCACTAAAAGGATCATGCTCAAAAGCTTCGACGGTGAGACCTTCGAGGTCGACGAGGAGGTGGCGTTCGAATCATTGGCCATAAAGCACATGTTCGAAAACGGCGGCGACGTCATCCCTCTCGCTGATGTTACTAGCAAGATCCTCTCCAAAGTCATCGCGTACTGTAAGAAGCACGTCGAGACTCCTAAGTCCAACGATCGTATCTCCTCAATCGACGATGATCTCAATGCTTGGGACGTTGAGTTCGTCAAAGTTGACCAGGATACGCTCTTCGATCTCATCCGGGTTTGATTTTTGTATTTTTTTTCCCTTCCATTGCCCTTAGGATTTCTTGGTTTGTGATTCTGACTTTCGATGAATTAGAGAATTGTGTATAAGGATTTGGATTTTATTTATCTTTTGCTATGATTATTGAGGGGTTGGGGTTGGTTTAGTTAGGAATGTCGTTGTGATTGTATTAAGTGTGAGGAGGGTGTTTTTAGGGTTTTGATATATGGTCTTCTTTTTTTATTTTTTAATTGGGGCATTGCTGTGAATAAATGGGATGAGATGATAAGTTATTTTGATTATTCTTAGTCAAAGAAGAACATAGTTTGATACGAATGCTATATAATTGTTGATCTAGGAAGTTTCAGTCTTGTAGAATCACATAAGTTCAATTTAACCGGTGATTACATAAATTAGGCGTCTTAATAAAATGGTTACATTGGGAAGTTTCAATCTTGTGGTAGCACATCAGAAGTCAATTTAATTTATTAGTACATAATTCAAGCCTTGTGAATTTGGATTGTCCATAGGATGTGCTGGAAGTTAATTCTTTTAAGGCAGTGCTGTGATTACCATTCTCTATATTTTAATGACCTAATGTCTCTTCACTGTTTAGAGAGAGTTAAAAAAAAGACATTTTTTTGGTAAAACTTGATACATTATCTGGTTTGTATAAATATGGTTTAACTTGGCTATTAGTTTTGATTTCTCAATGACTTTAAGAGTTGTATATTGAGTGCAAATTTTAGTATTTGTTAATTAACTCAATTCTTTGATCAGTCTGGGTATGGTTAAATCTGGAAGTGATTTTTGTTATTTTGTTCCTCTTTAAGAGGATCATATTGAAATGCTTCTTCGTTAAAAGGATTTGAGTTGATAAATACCAAGTCGTGGTAGGCGTTCCCTAATCGAGGAGTTTGCTAGTGTCACACGGATCGTCAATAGGAAAAGTCCAAGCTCGTGACAATTAATATCAAACACAAGTGCTATTGAGAGTGCCAAACAGTTCTAAACAAGTAAATTATTCACTTAAACTCTATTTGTTATTTGCTTGAAAGATGACTGGTGCAAGAAGTGAGACTATCCATGTTGAGGAAGCTTCTAAGCAATCCAACCGTGGAAGATCAAGGTTGTGAGAAGCCTTGATTGACATTAATGAAAGGCTAGTAAGAGCGGAGCTTGTTGTAACCGAGTGGCAAGAGAAGTTCCAGGAGCATGAATGCCATTGAGGAGCTCGAAAACGAACATAATGAAGTTTGTGGAGAGATGCAAGGTGCCTTAAATGAAGCCTTCTTAAAATGTCTCGGTCAAATGGAGACCTTGAGGTGAGTGTTCCAATATGAGATTGCTGCGATGAAGGAAGAGCTCGAGAAGGTTTTCAATGAGTTGAAAGAGACCAAGGATGAGCTCGTGATTTTCAAGAAGGCAATTGCTCAAGAGGGAAGCGTTATCATCCCAACGGTAGTCACTAATCCTTTGACGATGGATGTTCCAAAGCTGAAGATGTTCAAAGGTTTGAGAAACGCGAAAGCAACGAATAATTTCTTGTAAAACTTGGAGCGATATTTCAAGGCTATTAGTGTTGTGGAGGATACCAAGAAGATTGATCATGCCACACTCTTCCTTGATGGCACCGTGATGATATGATGGAGGAGAAGAGATGGGGATATTGAGAGGGCGACATGCACCATCGAGACATGGGTTCAGTTCAAGAGAGAACTTAAGAGGCATTTCTATCTCGAGAATGCCAAAGTGGAGGTAAGAGCTAAGTTAAGGCCTCTCCACTAAAATGGAAGCATAAGGGACTATGTGAAGGAGATCTCCGAAGTATTTTTAGAGATCCCTAACTACGCTGATAAAGAGGCACTCTTTACATTCAAGGATGGTCTCCAAAATTGGGTGAAGATGGAGATACAACACCATGATGCACAAGACCTTGGTAGTGCCATTGCCATTTTCGAATCCCTCATTGAGTTTTAGAAGCTCGATAAACCTAAGTCCCACAAGGATGAGGGTAATAAGGAGAAGAGTGGGGGAGACTACTCGTACGATAAGAAAAAATTCCACAAGCATGGCAATCATAAGAAGGGTAAGAGCATTAAGAGAGAGCATGGTAAGGAAAAATTTTAACCCAAATGTTTTCTTTGTGATTGTCCTCATAAGGTGAGAGATTGCTCGAAGAAGAATAAGCTCTCAGTATTGTTCGAGGACAAGGTGGAGGTGAGTTAACCTGAAGAGGAGAGGATGTGTTCGCTAAAACTTCTCAATGTCATCAAGAAGATGGAGGTACCTAAGTCCGAAAAGAAGGGCCGCTTGTTTGTAGAAGTCAAAGTTGGTAGCCAAATGGTGAGAGTATTAGTAGACACGGGGGTTACCTATAATTTCATCAATGTAAATGAAGCAAAGTGGTTGGGCATTCGATATATCGAGGAGTAAGGGTGGATCAAAGTCGTCAACTTCGAGCCTACTTCCATATATGGGAGTGCCTGAGGCATTAAGGTATGCCTAGGTGATTGATGTGGTTTCATTAATCTTATGATTGTTTAGTTAGATGATTACCCTATAGTGC
>JAOXYD010113887.1:0-11384 GCA_028565735.1 Pinacopodium congolense
TATCATCACCTCCAATCTGTCATTTAACACAATATGACACAATTTGAACACTTTTTCATTAAAATTAGGGATGAATCCATATGAAATTATATAATAAAACATAACAAAAGCATCCCTATCACTGAAACTTAACTAATCATTTCAATTTGATAATCTTTAAAAGTAACCTTAATCTCCTTCACATTAGTTAGAATCTATAATTTAATTTAATTTTTTTTAATTTGAAAATTTAATGAATTTGAATTCACCAGATAATTGTGATCTTAGTGAACTAGTACTTGAAATTTAATCCGTATGAACAATAATCCAAATTCAATTAAATACGTTATATTTCTTGCTAGCCAATATACTTATCAATAAATTGGTCTTGATTTTAAATTTGTGTTTAAAAGATTGATTTAATGTATTTAACTTAGATATAGATACAATAAGTTTTTGGCGTCATTATATCTAATGGTGCTAGGAATATATAGATGTCAAATACTTCAGAGCCTGCTTATATTACATTTTCTATTCTTTTTTGTATTTTGTTTTGTTAGTTTCTTTATTTTCTTTATTTATTTAGTATCGTGTTTTATTTCATTTTTTCGTAGTTTTGCATGCATACTTTGGGTTAAAAGCCTAAGAAACTAGAGTTTAGTTTAGAGCTTAAGCATACCATTCATAGGCAAAAGAAAGAATCTCTAATGAGCACATATGATACAATATAAGTAAGGAAATCTAGTGAGGAACCATTCAAAGTAGACACTAATCAATTAGAAATGGAAACCATAGACATTAATCAATTAGAAATGGAACTATAGGAGGATTTAGTTCCAAGAACTTAAGAAGAAGGTACAAAATCATTTATGATGGACTTAGCTATGTGAAATAGTGGTAGATATGTGGCTAGCATTATAAGGCCAAGGTAAATTTTAATAATTTTAAGATACCTCATGGAATCATTTCCATGGTTAAGGTTTAACAATTCGGTGGTTTACCTTTAGAAAACCTGAATTCCTATTTAGAAAATTTATTAGACACTTTTAATCTATTTAGAAACAATGGGGTTTTGGATGAAACAGTTAAACTTAGGCTATTTTCTTTTTCTCTTTGAGATAAAGCTAGAGTCTTGTTATCTACTCTTTAGCCTAGTTCCATTATTATATAGGAAGAATTTATGAAGCTTTTCTTAGCTAAATTCTTTCTACCAGCCAAGATAACTAAAATGAAAAATGAGATTACCTCTTTTGTGTTATATGAGAATCTCATAAAGATGCTATATAAGGCTTAAGAGAGGTTTAGAAAGATTCTTTATAGGTGTCCTAGTCATAAGTTTAATACTTAGCAATAAGTAGATATTTTCTATACTAAAGTCACACCTTCTACTTATAGCACTATAGATATTGTCGGTAGAGGTATTCTAATAAGAAAGAAACCGAATAAAGCATATACATTGATTGAGGATATGGAAATCACTAGTTTCTAGTAAAATTTCAAGCGTCACCCCAAGACACCACATGGGGCTCATGCGATCAATGAAATAGTAGCTTTAGCAACTTAAATGAAATTCCTTAAAAAGAAACTAGATAGCTTAATGAGTGGAGATGGTAGTAGTATGTTTAGAGGTCCATTAAAGTGTGATCAATGTGGTAGTTTCTCCCATTCATCCATAAATTTCAAGTAGTAAGTCCTTTTGCTTATGAGCCTAAGCAGGTCTAATATTTCAATTTCAATAGGCAAAGAGGAGAACCTTATTGCAACTCTTATAATCCTAGTTAGAGGAACCATCCTAATTTTTCATGGAGTAATAATAGAAACTACCATCACTTCCTAGTCAATCCTCAAAAAATCCCACTACCGAGCTTTAAATGCAATCCACCTCCATGAGATAAGTCTGGTTTTAAGGATATCATATTAAAATACACCCAAACCAATGAGTCTACGATGTAAAATTACAAGACTTCTATTAAAAACATATAGACTTAAGTTATCTAGATACACAAATATTAGAGGTAAGTTTACTTGGTAAGTTACCTAGTCCTTCCAAAGCCACTCCTAGAGAATAATTTAAGGAAGGGGAGATTGTAGGTTTAGTAAAGAAGAAGTAGAAGAAAAGAAACAATAGAAAGTGGTGGAGAGTAGTAAGGAAGAAAAAGAGAAAAAAGTCAAGAGTGAGAAAGAGGAGAGACCACTCAAGTTATTTATCGATATAATGTTCAACCTTTCAAGCCTAGGATTCCATACCCTCAAAGGTTGAAGAATGCATATTTAGATAGGCAATTTGGAAAATTCTTAGATGTGCTTAAGAAGTTACATATAAATATCCCATTTGTTAAGGTAACTAATCAAATGTCTTCTTATGAAAAGTTCTTAAAGGCGATTCTATCAAAGAAGAGGAAGTTAGAGGAATATAAGGTTGTTAAGGTTGATCAAGATTGTTCAGTAATCATACTTAAGAAGTTATCTCCAAAGTTTAAACATCTTAGAAGTTTCACCATTCTTTATACTATAAGTAATTTATATAGATAGGGCTTTGACGGACTTAAGAGATAGTATCAACTTCATTTCCATCTCTATATTGTAAGAAGCTAGGACTAGAAAAAACCAAAGACACTACATTATCATTGTGGTTAGCTGATCATTTTGTTACTTATCTGAAAGTAATAATCAAGGATATGTTAGTTAAACTTGATAAATTAAAATTTTTTTATTGATTTCTTAGTGTTGGATATAGAAGAAGATAATAAGGTACCTATTATTTTAGGACAACTAGTCATGGCTGTGATCTAGGATGAAGACATTATATTTAATGTATTTGAAGTAATGAAGTTTCCTTATAATTTTGATTCATATAATTTAATTGGTGTAACTTATAATAAAAGTAGTCCTTCCATTATTCTTTGTTTAAATATTAGGGGTCAAATTGATAGAGTTTTAATGGTTAATTTTTTGAATTATGACCCCCTAATTCACTGCTTAATTGTTAAATTGATGTCTTATTATGTTTAATTTGCAGGATGTAGCATAATGATGAATATTGGAGCAAAATCATGAAGAAATCCTCTTAGTTCTGACTAGTAATAGCCCTTGGCAAGGTGCTGTTGATTGATGAACATGAGCCGTTAATGGGTGCTGCATTCTAGTAGTAAGGACACCTGGACAGGGTGCTGTTGTAGGGAGGTATGGTGTCGTTGCTCATATAGTCAACAATTTCAGCTCTAAATCTTCCATGTTTCAACTCTTAGTGTGTTCCTAATTAATGCTAGTGTCTGCTAGCACATAGGGGGAGCTCTCTAGGTCCTGAAAACATCTAAAAACAAAAAAAAAACATGAAGAGATTAAGGAGATTAGATCTGCCATAGAGAGAGTTTTCTTCTTCTCTCATTTTCTAGCTTGTTCCTTAGTTCTAAGCTTCAAACACTTAGTTCTTCAAATTTATGTACTGTTTCTAAGTTTCTGAACTTTAGAGCTTGTTGTTAAGACTCATATCTGAGTCTAGGAATCATCTAAGGGGGTTTCTAAACTCAGATTATACCTTATTTTGTTTCATTTTTCAAATTAATCAACGTTTTTATTTTTATGCTTATATCTTTGAATGTTCTTGATTTTTCTGCAAGATCTTGGAGAATTAAAGCTTGGCTGGAGTTCAGATTTAAGTTGGGAGTTCAAGAAATATCCATAAGTATTTCTGGGTTTTGTTGTAACTTCTAAACTTTATATTTAAGCTCTTAATTTCAGATCTATTAAAGTATGCTGTATAAATTGCATTTCTTGTACGCTTTGATGCAAATGTGCAACTAATCTCTTTTTTTTTTTTTTTTGCTATGGATTGATGTTTTGATGATTTGAAAGAGTTTTAAGACATGTTAAAACATCTGTATTTTGCTTGTTGAAGGTTTGAATGAACCAATTTCAAGCTGGCCACTTAAAATTAGTGTTGAAGATAGTTTAAACATAAGAAATCATCTTAAATTGTTTGAAAAATCAATAAGCAACACGAATTAATCCTTACATAACCAAACCTGGACTTTTTTGTGAAAGTTGGAGTATTGAGAATAATTTTCAGAACTCATCTTCTTGAAATTAAAACTCATTTACTTGATTTTAAAGCATAACCAAACTTTAGACAAGATTAAATAGAGAAAAAGCAAAGTCTTAACCATAGCTTTGTTTTGATTTTGTGAAAGACTTTAATCAGACTTTAAATGTGTTCTTAAGCTCAATTAAATCATCAATCATCTAATTCTTAGCTAATGTGTACATTTGTTAATTTTTAGAAATTTTTAGAAGCAATTAAAAATTATTTTTGAAGTGTTTAAGCCAAGGTAGTCTAGTTTAAGCAATTTTCAGGCTTTTAATCAAATTGTCTAGACTTTTCCTAAATAATTGTAATTCGATCGACCTAGTAATTAACAAATATTTTCCCCATGGGATCGACATTCGAAGTCTAAAATTTACTCCATTATATTACTTTTGTGATAGGTGCACTTGCTTTTATTTTGTTAGTTTTCAAAGTAAAATCGTTTCAAAATCATTCAAAGTTTTAAAGTAACCTAAATAACACAACATAAGTCCCTACACCTTTGCATCTAACTTTTGTTGTAGATATAAACTTGACTAACAACTCTCTCAATCTCAATTCTTCTTCTTGTTGAAAAAGGTGCTTAGCTTATGTTGCCAAGTTGTGGATGGGGGTCTCTATACTTTCCAATCAAGCTTTTGATGATGATATGGCTTTCATTAATATCCCTCTCAACCTTGATTCATCATCTTGTCATTGATAATAGTCTGATGCAGGTTGATTGAAGTACGTCAAATCAGCCTATGTTGAATTGCAGGTGTTGTTCCCATGGCTATTGTAAACCATTATATCTATCCTCTACTTATTGATTGAATCTTCTTCTTCATCCTACCATAGGTAGTCTCGCCATTGATTATTTTGTCAAGCCATTATAGTTACTACCTATACCTTAGAACCTTGTACATAAGATTAATAATTTTTTATTTTCATAATTAAAAATAAAAATAAAAAGACAGAAAAAAGAAAAAAAAAGCTAGTATAATAAAGGGTAAAAAACACCAATAATGACCTAGTCTCTGACAACGGTGCCAAAAACTTGATGGTGGTTATGCTCTATCTAATTTTCAAATAAAATTTAACTAAGAAACATGTTCACTAAATCAAAACTCACGAAGAAGGTACGTGTATCAAACAATTAAGAGAAACGCCTCAGATACTTGCAAAGATTAACAATCAAGGATGAAATTAGGATTCAAGTAATTATGCCCTCTAGGGTGCATGCATATTTGATAGTTGTGCTTTAGGATAGGTTTTCCTAAGTGTTTAACATGATTCTTGCATGCTCAGGATAAAATTGATGTGTTTACAACTTAGTTTGTTGTTCTTTTGATTATCATGATCTTTGTTTTGTTTCTTATGTGTTTAATGATGATTTTAAGGCATGATTTGATGCTTTTGGTATAGGTTTGGAGTATAGTTTCCTTTGATATTAATATAGGGACCAAGAGAAGAGAAGATAAGTGGAGAAAGGGAGTTGGAAATTCCCACAATCATGGGAATAGTGCCAATTCCCATGATCGTGGGAATTATTGATAGAATGGCCACGTAGATTAAAATTTTTGGACTATCTTAGACTGTCTTAACACATATAAGGGCACAAAACCCTAGGGCCACCACATACATTAGAATAATCTTTCCACAAGAGGCAAAAATAAGGATTGGAGACTTGGATAGGTTAAGAATCAAGATCAAACCCCACTTTCTTGCCAAGAATATTGCATCTACACATTTTCCAATTGAGGAGAAAGAAGAGAAGATTGTATTCATCATCTAGCTCTTATTCACTCTCCTCTTTCTTTATCTTTTGTATGGATTCAATGTTAGTTAAAGTTTTATTTGACATTATGAGTGGTTGAACCTTATTCTAGTTATTTCTTTTGAACTATTTTGTTAAACTCCTATCTTGTTGTTGGAATGAATAAATGTTTATGACGATTGTTATGCTTAAACCTTGCAAAATATTGAGAAATTGAGCTATGTAACTTGTGTTGGGTTGTGCAATGAGATTTGGCATCTAATAGACTTGTAATTATCAAGTGAATTAATTGGTTAGAAAGAGATCTTGGTTTAATAGTTGATTTCCCATAAGATTACTTCATATCTAGCTGAATTTGTAGGGCTGAATTTGTAGATTGAGAAATTACAAGATTAATACTATCTAATTTATTAAGGAAATTTGATTACAAATTGAGAGAGGGTGATTGAAGCATTAGAACATCTTGGGCTAAAAATAATTCAATTAATAAGATAGGAGGGAGATAAAATAAGGATGGAATAATTCCTAATCTTTAATCTTAAATTCCAAAGTTTCTGCACTTTGTCTAGATGTAAAGTGTATAAGTTAGATTATGCAATGATGCGGTCTTTATTTGAATTTTCTAACACCAAATTACTTAACCATCATGATGAGTTTAACGTGGACCAATATTGGTAGAAACTTACAGGTTAATCTGACTTCGATTCTCAGCATGGATCTAACATATTGATTTAGAGCACCGAGCACTTATTGCTTCCCAAGTTTATGTGCTTAACTATTTTTAATAAAATAGAAAGTAATAAGTGTTCGGCTAAAGTATTTTTCTTCTTATGGTTTATAGATCTTAAATTGAAATTTAACACATCCTATAGGATTTTTTGATACATTATTAGCACAGTCACTAAACAAAGCACTTATTTTGGTATGGGATTCCTTGTTACAACTCTAGCCTTGCACTACAATGTGAATCTAGATAGTTTATGTATTGATGATCCTGTTATGCTTGATGTGCCACATTTGCGTAGATCTAATATTTTGGACCACCATTCTATGGTGCTTCGAAATCCACAATCTAGAACTGCTTATATCAACAAAAAAGGAAAAAGTGTTGGCATTGCCCAAGCATCATCCTCCCAATTACCACCGAAGGAAGAAGATGGAGGTGCAAAAGAAGATGTCGATAGGTGGAAACAAGTTCTCTATGCTATAAAAAGTAACACCAAACAAATGGAGGAGAACAATCGACAGATGGCGCTTCAAATAAATGAAATTGGAAACTAGATTAAACAAGTGCAAAAACAATAATGCTACACTAACAAGAAGTTTCTCAAGTATTTTCAATTACAGAACATCCAAGTCCCTTCACCTACATCTTCACCACTAAATTTCCTATGAGACCTCTTGCCCCTTATCTCCTTTATTAATTTTGCATTTATTTTTTTGTTTGTGTGTTTATGTGGCATCTTGTTTTTTAGTTTAATCAGTTTGTGTTTTCATCATCATACTGAGGACAATGTGTTGTCCAAGTGTGGGGAGATGGAATTTACATTATCATTTGCATATTTGCATTGTCATTTGCATATTATTGTTTCTATCATTGTTTGCATTTCATTAAACATGTCATATAGGATGCATGTGCTGTTAGTTTCCTTTTTCAAGTAATGGAACCACATTTGAATCATTGTGATGTGTATTATACCAAAACCTCTATCATTGTAGTTGGAATGAGGTTAAGTGTATGTTTGAACTCGAATTAGGCCGTTTGAGTAAAAGATGTACCATGCTTAGTGATTAAAGTAGTTGGTTGCATAAACTTAGTCAAAAATTGATACTTGAGTGATTAGGTGATGTATTAAAGTGTGATGGATTTTCATTTGAACCTTTGTGAGGAATTGAGCCTATTTGACTCCATTCCAAATTCATTTCATTTATTTGTGTGTGTGATACTTCCCTAGGTGATGACCTCTATAACTTGCTTTGCATCGATTTGAATCTACTAGATTCATGCTAGATTGAAATGATTAAGGCCTCCTTTGCTTTAACATTTGACTTAATTGCCCTACCTATGTCATTGTCCCTTGCAAACCCCTTTTGATCATTTAATCCTTTTATTTCTTAAAGTAAACACCCCATTTCAAAACCTGAAAATCCCATTAACCTGACCTAATCATAAGTTTAATGAAGTGCTAGTTTTAGTTTGGGACCTTTGGTCCACATGCTATTCTAAGATAATCTTAGGGGTACTTTTACTCATATTGTGCATTGTATATATTTTTTCCTTATTATTGTACAAAAAGTCAAAAATGATTAAAAATAAAAGAGAAAAGAACCAAATATAGTAGCAACAATTTAGTGATGAGTAGTTAGTTGTCTTCACTTACATATCTTAGAAGTATATTTGGTAGTCCCTTTTCTACACTTAGTTTCCTGAACACTTGTGAAGAAACTCTCAAAACCTTTTTGACTTACCTTAACCCTAACTCCATTACAACCTTAATAAAATTTCCTTTTGATCTATTTTAACATGTAATCTTTTTGGAAGAGAATTGGTGAATTTGTAAGCTTATTTGGTGAATTTGAAAGCATGTAATCTGTGTGGAAGAGAATCGATCTATTTCATCTCCTCTTCCACATTAAATGTTAGCTCCCCCTCACATTAAATGTTACTCTTGTTTTACAATCACTTTAGTTGTTGCCCTACTTGTGTTGCCAAGATATGTAGGGAAGCTCTTATACCCTTGAATCGAGCTTTTGTTATAGGTATAACTTGACTAATAGGTCTCTCAACCTTTATTCTTCTTCTTGTTGAATAAGATGCTCAACTTGTAACATTCAGTTATGGATGGAGGTCTCTACACCTTGCAATTGAGCTTTTGATGCGGATATGGCCATCATTAACAACTCTCTCATTCTAAATTCATTTACCTAATATTGATAATAGTCTAAGGGAGGTTGCTGAAAATAAAACAAATCAACCTATGGTCAATTGTAGGTGTTATTCCAAACGTTATCATAATCCATCAAATCAATTCTACTCCTATTTTTTGGCCCTATATAGCACCTAAGAGGGGGGTAATTTAGGTTCTTAAAAATTCTTTTCAATATCAGCCTAAGTCTTATTATCAATTTCAATTAAACGCAAAAGCTAAAAAATAATTTAATTGTACAAATTAAATAATAACAATAAATTAAACAATTAAATTAAATGCATAAAAATAAAAGAGATAGGGAAGAAAAGACACAAATGATTTATTCAGGTTCGGCGCAATCCACTTGCCCTATATCCAACCCCCAACACCACTATTGATATTTTGTTCTTATTGCAATCAACAAGAGGTCATAGTACCAAGTCCTTTTTACATGATCAAGAATAACCTCTTCCTTTTCTAAGGATTGAGAATAACCTCACAACACTCCCTTTTCTAAGGCTAAAGGAGAACCTCACACTCTTCTTTTTCAATTGCTCAAGAATAACCCTCACAGAATTCCTAACAACACTTTACCAATAGCTTATATACTCTCAAGAATACTCAATAATAATGTATAAACACTTTCTACACTTCTTGGTTACATAAATAGCACTCAACACACCTATTTATACTCTTCATAAGCTTAATTAGTCATTGCCCAACGTTCATATTCCTTAAATAAATTATCCATTGCAAATATAGTCATTGCCAACTTACCGCATATTCATCATGTTTGGTCGACCGAATAACCTCATTCGGTAGACTGATGGTCTCATTCAGTCAACCTAACACTTGATTCGGTCGACCTTTCCTTCATTCAGTTAACCGATGTCTTCATTCGGGTGACCAATGTCCTGCACTATCTCATTTGGTCGACCAATGCCTATGTTGACAACTTGCGACACCACTTGATTTTTTCGTCATATCTTCTTCATTCTTCATCCGATTGACATGAAATTTGGAGGTAGCTTCTTGACATATTTTTCGATCAGCCACTAAAATTTCATAGCATTTGGAGCTCTAGAAGTATACTTACTTCCTTTCCTAAGTCAGTTGTGCCAATTATAGAGCTCAACTGAGGCTTTTTCCACAATCTAGCTTCCAAACTTTCTACAAACATTAATCAATCTATGAAAATCCAATTTCATTTAGTTCTTAACCCAATTCAACATAAATAAAACAATACTAGTCAAATCTTAACACATTTTACACAATTATACAAACTTAGCACAATCAATTCATCTAGTTTACCAAATTTCCTTAACATAATAATCTAAATAATTTCATTCATAGAGGCATTGATGCTTGACTTTTAAAGAGACTTATGGAAGATATAAACTCAATTATGCAATGAAGTTCCATGCTCCCCCTCGATACATGAATAATACTTCAAAATATCGTAAGCTCTTTCTAAAAATTGAAAGTCATGTCTAAGGGATCTTATCATAAAATGCATGAAGTGAAAATTTAAAACTTTATGATTCTTGAAACTTTTTATATCAAAGCATTTCAACTTTTCAAACAAAAAATCTTTTATTAAACTAATGCATGGAGGATATTTATTAAATACTTTTAGAAAAACTTCTAAGCTCCCACTCAATAAAATAATTTCTCTAAATAATATTAAGTGTAGAATTTTAACCTACATGAGAGGGATCAAAACTTTTGGAAAAATAATAATCGAAATTATGTACAAAAAGCTTCAAAACATGGTTACAAGTGCAAAATTAAAACATTTAATCCTTTAAGCTTTTAAACATTCAGTAAACATATTAAGAAATTTATTAAGACATATGCTTCAATTTGCCTAAACATGCAAAAGCTAATTATATAAAAACATCATTCAAAAGGTTCTTTAACTAATTAACACATACTAAAAGAAATTATATTCAAGCTTTTTATTCATGATTTCTAATGCAACACATGATAGGACTTGAGAATGTTCAATCTAAAAGCATCAATATGATAAAGTATATCTAAAAGAATTGTAGCAACTTGAAACTTTCAATAAGCAAATATCATACAGGATTAAAAAGAAAAAAATATTCTTATGGAAGAATACTCACAAATTAGACAGAGAGAACAACCAAGATGAAAGCGGTAGTTTAACAGATGAGAATTAAATTTAAAACCATAATAAGAAGATTGAGAATGCAATTTCATAGACTATCAGTTGACCAATTGGGCCTATCGGTTGACTGATAGTAGGTAGGTCAATTGATATGTGGTATATAAAAGGGGGTGAATTTGGTTCTTAAAAATTCTTTTGAATATGATTAAACCTAAGTATTTTTTTTATCAATTTCAATTAAACTTAAAAACTAACCAATAATTTAATTATACAAATTAAATAACAATAATTAATTAAACAATTAAAGTAAACTATAAAAATAGAAGAGAAAGGGAAGAAGGGACACAACTGATTTATTTTGATTCGAAGCAGTTCACTTGCCCTACATCCAGTCCCCAATACCACTTTTGAGATTTCGTCTTATTGCAATCAATAAGAGTACACAATACACAATACATTCCTTTTTCAAGGCTTTAGGATAACCTTTCACTCTCTTTTTTGTAAGGCTTAGGAATAACCTCACAA
>JAOXYD010113898.1:0-11384 GCA_028565735.1 Pinacopodium congolense
AAAATCATAACCTCACAAACTCAGATAATGTAACTTTAAGAATCAGAATTCTAGATTAATTGATTAAGTTTACCTATTAAATTCATTAACCTATCGCCACTAATAGATTTCTCTAATGAAAATTATGAATCATAAGTTAAATCCTAGTAATTGAACTACAAATTAAACCTAGGATGGCCAATCTTATAAATTAATCCCTAATTCATAGCATTAAATCCAAATTTCAATTTAATCCAAGCATAAATCATAATGCCAATTAAAGACGCATTCAATTCTCATAATTATAAGTCATTAATCAATCCAATATCTTTAAACCTAATTAAAACTAAGGTAACATCATGAAAATAACATTAATCACTATTAAATGCAACAAGGTTGAAAAATTAAAGAAACCACACTATATTAATAAAAAAAAGGTTTAACTCATATCTAAACAAACCTAAACTAAATACATAAAGAAAATAGAATGAAAATAAATAAACACAAATAAACTAAATTTCAAAACATAATAACTAAAAACTAAGGATAGTAGAGAGACATTGTGGTTGCTTAAGTGGAAAGCCTAAAAACTACTGAAAATCTACTCCAATCTTCTATTTATTTTTCTCCTTGAGGGTTTGAGAGGTTTTGGAAGTAAAAGGATAAGTTTGACATTAATTTTGACGTAAGAGAGCATATTTTTATCGTTCATTAGCATTTGAGTAGACCTTAGCAGTGGTCTGGATTCAACCACTGTTGATGTTGCTAAAAAATACACTAAACTGTGGTTGGGTGACTACTACGTATCTTCATGTTTTCCACTCTAACTCTTCTTACGCAGCTTTTATGGCCATGAAATTTGATATGTAGTTTCCTTAAATGATGATCTTGTACCTTATAACATTTTATAACAATCTGAGATGTAAATTTGCATTTAATGCCTCACCAAAATCACCTAAATCAAAATTGGTGTTTATTTGAGCTTCTCTTACTCTTCTATTGATGCATCCTTCACGGCTTGTCAAATGCCATTAAGATTTGGTTTGGAACTTCCTATCATGATCCTCCATGTCCTCAAATTGATTCCACAGCACTTCTAGTTCCAATTGTGCTCCAATTCTACTCTAAAATTGGCTTTTTCAACTAGTATTTATGTCCAATGATCAATCCTACATTTAAACTTATCATAAATTATGCATTTAAACACCAAAATAGGGATGAAATGGCATTGAAACACATATATAAAAACTACAAAGTGCATCACTATCACATTCCTAGCATTCAAACTAGAAATTATAAATAGTATGAGCAAGCCTATACATAAGCCCTAATTCTTGACATTTAACTGATGGTTGGTTTTTATAAATGCAAATTCATTCAAATTAATTCTAAATTGATGTTCTTTGAAGCACACTTTTCTTAATTCAATTTCAAACCAACACTGATGGAAAGTGCATGAGTCACAAGTAATAAGTGGAAGTATTTAAAATCCATCATTCCTACAGGGATACTTAGCTAAATTGGAAGTACTAGGGCAAATTCGGTCACAATTATCTAGAGAATCCTAATTGAATGTAACATAAACTAAAATTACCAAATAAACTTAAAAGCTCCAAGTTATGCAGAATAACTTAGGTAAATAAAAAGAGTTGTCATAATGGATAAAATGGGTTAAGTAATGTGCTTCAATGACCCAAATGGATTAAAAGATAGATTAAGTGACTTATTATAGGGTCACTTCACTCAATCTAAGCAATGCTATGGTTAAGACAAGGCTTAATCTCTAAAAACTTAAGTAGGAGTTTGGTTATGTCACAATCTTAAGTACAAGGCTTTAAAACCAAGAAGTTTAAAAAAAATTTCAAATTTTCAGATTATGACCCTCAAGATAAATTAAAGTTTGATTATTCAATAATTTAAATCAGGTTGCTTAAGGATTTTTATAATAAACTAGTTAGATTTCTCAGATCCTAACTTATTCTTAACTTTATTTATATGTTTAGGGTAAAACAAGCATTAATCCCTTCTAAAAGAAAAGAACTACCCTTAATCTCACATGGAATCATATTAAGCACATGCTCACATCATTTTAGAGACAAATCCTAACCAAAAATAGATTCAGCAACTCATTTTAAGTAAGAAACAAATCAATTTCATAATAGCAAGCATACTATTGCATAAATGATAAAGAAAGGTGAATTTAATAGATGAAAATCAGTTAAAGTGCACCAATATCTGGCTCTAAACACGTTTACAAGCTTAAATAACGTGTATTGAGCTTCAAAAACTCCAAGATATAACTCAGATATGCAAAACAAGGTGAAAAACATGAAGAACAGGATAAAATGATTCGAAACTTCTCTCAATCTGATTTCTCTCTAAAATTTGTATTTTTCTCTGTCAAACCTTGCTTATTTTAGGTTCTTTGAGTCCTTATATGTGTCAGTTGCAAGTGGAGAGCAACTAGGGCAAGTTGTAGCAAGTGGGGAAGAAGTTCCAGCTGGAAAGGAGTTGACTGTTACTCAAACGACAGTTGAAAAGAGTCAAATGATGCCTAATGAGCACCGCTGTTCTAGTCCCTGATGCAGGGGTAGAACGATGCTTGGCAGGGTTAAACGACGCCTCTCCAGACCCACCATTTTACTCTAAAGTCTCAAATTCTAGTAGTCTTTTCCCAGATTTTCTGAAATAAATCAGCTCCAATTGTAATATTCATCAATCAAACACATAATTTAGCCTATAAACATAAAATTTAATCAATTATACAACAATTTGGCTTAAAATGGAGGCAAATATGTCATAAAATTCAATTTTATCATTAACAGAAGTTTCAATTGAATCCTACCATAAAACTTAATACCCATTAAGAGATAATTCATATGTCACAATCACAATCCATTTGTCCTTTTAATTTTTTTAAACAATAGGAAATTATCCTAGCATAATTAAATCAATAAAAATAGAAATTATAATCAAATAAACACGATGAATGAGAAAGTAGAGATAACGAAACAAAATATTCAACAATCTATTTAAAAGTATTTAAAGGTTTGTGAAACTATCTAACATAATCCAAATGTAATAATATAAAAACAAAAGAAAGATTACCAAAACATCAACAAAACCTATAAGAAAGTGAAGTTTCACATTTAATCCATGTAGAACACAAAATATATGGGTATTTTAAAAATAAATTTGAAATAAAACAAAAAACACTAAAATAGGGAAAAAAAAAGGAAGAAAAAAGTGGTTGCCAAAATTTAAATAAAATTGAAAAAAATGGGTTTGTTCCCCTTCTTAAATATTACCCAACAATGGATATTGATGTTCTTGGAGTAAAAGACTTGATTCCCTTGCATTATATGGAGAGAAAACATTTTTGGGCCATCAACGACACTTAATAGTGCCATCCATGATGTTTAACTAAGGGTTGATTCCACCTTTGTTTTGATGACGACAATGTGCCTTTATTAATGTATTTATGGAGCTTGTTGTGTTTAATGAGACAAGTTGATGAAGAAATTTTTTTGAAGAGCAATGAATAGAGCCTTAAAGTCGAAGGATATATTTCAATTTTATGTTAAATTATTAAAGAATATATGGAAATAGTTGATAATTAAGATGATGAGACGAGAAGAATTGGATGTGAACTTGAAGATTGAAGAAGAAAGATCAAGTTTAAGATAGTATGTTTAATAGGTTGTTTGAGTGAATCTTATTGTAAGTCTTCTCTTTAGTCATACAATTTGTTTAAGGGCTCACATCACACATATTTTATTCATGTTTAGTATGTTGCATATAGGATGCAAAATCAAGAGGTATTATATGTGATTGTTGAATGTAAAAATCCTCTAGAGGAGTGTATGAATGCTTAAGATGGTATGATTGGTTTGAACTGATGAAAGGGTAAGTGAATGAATTGGTAATTAGGTTTAATTAGTAAGAATTATCTGGTACGTCTTGAATTGTGTATTTTGTAAGATGTAAGAATTGAAAAATTGATTAATTATGAGGTTGTATGTGATAAGATGAAAATTAAAGTATTAGGGTTAAGGAAAGTTAGTAAATTGAATTAATACAGTTTTGTTAAGTTAAATGATTCGTTATGATTGTGATAAGTTTAGTTAAAAAGTGTTTGATGATATTTAAAAATGATTGAAAAATGTTAAAATGTGTTTGATTATGTTGGAAATTCATTTGGATTGAATTGAATGTGTTTAGTTTAAGTTTTGTGTGTTTTTAGGAGATCAACGTTAGTTGAAATTAGAGTTTAATGGTAGTTCTTATAAACACATGTTAAAGTCCAAGTATTTTTAGATCAATGATAGTGTGCAACAACATTAATAGTGCCATTATACTACAAAGAAACCATCATTAAAGTTGCATAATAGGTGTAGTTTGTGAGGTTATTATTGAGTTTAATGACAAAAGGATTGTAAAGGATATTCTTGAGCCTTGAAAAAGGATAACTTCTCGTTTTTATAGTGAAAATATTAATAGGTTGTTTATGTCCTTCTTCCCTATACTCCTTACATTTACATCTTTTAAATTGCAGTTTCTCTTATTGTTCATTTCGTTGTTTATATTATCTTAATAGGGATTTTTTTATAAAAGTTTTAGTTTATGAAATCATACGAATTCATCTTTATTCTTCATATAAATGTGCTCAAATGAAGTCATGTGGTCTTGAAAAAAAGATTGTAGAAGTTCACACATGTTCCAGATGAAAAGGCCAAGTTTTGAGAGAAATTAGAGCAAATTTGGGCGAGGAGCAACTTATCAGATAGTCAAATGATAGTTTAGCAGGAAATTGAATATCACCATTTAACTCAAGATAGTTATTGTTTAGGTATATTTTCTAATGACCCAAATAGCGACTCAACCAGGAGCTGCTTAAGTTTAAACGACATTGTTTAGGATACTATTTAGAAAAAAAAAAGGATAAAGAGGTCTTTTCATTATCCTTAAGTTTTCCCTATTTGGAAAAGGTATAAAAGGGTCCTTAAAGAGTAGAACATAGAGTCTACAATAGGCTCCATCATTTTATTGGGATTTCATCTTATTTTCCTGGCATTTTCTTCATCTTCTTAAGGTTCTAAGAATTTGTGTTTACAGTTGTTGTTAAGCTTTTATTCATGATGTAGATAGTTTAAACTTTAGTTTTATCCTTTTTTAATTATCTTTAGCTACTATTTGATTGTTATTTTAATTTTCTTATATTTGACACTTGATTTTATGTTAGATAATGTATAAAATTGATATTTTAGTTGAATAGATTATGTTGCTTTCATTTTCCAGCATCTATCTTTGTTCTTTTGTGATGTTATTCTGCAATTTATTTTCTGTTTGATTTAATTTCAATATGATAGGGTAAATTTCTATTAAGTAAGAAGATACTAAAGGGATAATGGATGAATAATTATGAAATGTGACTTTATTTTAATTGGGCATTTTTTTTAGGTTGAGATTAAGTTGGAATTTAGGTTAAATGACATGAATTAGGAATTATCCTATAGTTTTTGCCAATCTATTAGCAATTTCTAATTCAATTACTATGATTTACCTTTTGATTTCCAATTATCATTAGGAAAATCCATGAATGTCGATAAGTTAATCGATTTATATGATATTTAGTGTCTAAGTACATTTTGTGCAGTTTAACATGCGAATGTGGATTGGGATGTTTGATATAAGTGTTCAGAAAAGAAAAGAAAAAAGTGTGTTTTTTTTTAATAAAGTAAGCAAATTTCACTCCGCTGGCTTCAAACTAATAAAAAGGTTGAATTTATGAGTAATGCTAGTATCCATTTAAGAGGGTGATCTAGTCTAGTAATCGGAGGTATTCATGTCAAAATTTCCACCCTCACTTGGAAAAGTTAGATGACATCTCAAACAAGCTAGAAGGAGCATCTAGTTGAGCAACTGGGGTCATTCATGAAAAAGTGTTTAACCTCGTGTAAAAAGATTACATGAACTCCTAAATATTGCTCAAAAATCATATTGTGTTGTGTTTTTAGTTTTTTTTTTGTTATTTGATCATCCTTGACTAGTTTATATGATAACCTTTATGAAATAACCAAAATAATATATATATTGGGTTACTTTTTCACTAATGAGGTGCCTTGTTTGTGATTGTTTTGTTTTTTATCGTGATAAAGTTGAATTTGGTTAATTGGATTAAAGGCATCGATTAATTTCTATTGTACTCAATTTTGTCTTAACACTTGATTGGAATTGCTTAACTTAAGTGTTTAAATCATTACTTAAGGACAAGAAATAGTTTAAATGTAGTTGTATTTGATAGGGATGAATTTTTTTAAGTTTTAGTATGTGAAATAATATGAATTCATCTATATTGCTGGTATAAAATTTATCAAATTGTGTCATGTTGTTTTGAATGATAGATTGGAGGTGTTGAAATGTGTTTTATATGAAAAACCTATCACTTTTCTTTTTCGAGGATTAAGAATAACCCTCACAAAATTCCCAACAACTTCACTAAAATCTTACAAACACTCAAGAATACTTAATAATAATATACAAACATTTTCAATACTTCCTGGATACTTCTTGATCCTATACAACACAAAACACACCTATTTATACCCATTACAAGACCAAATAGTTATTGCTCCAACGCTCTTCTCATTTAATAATATACTTGTTGGAAATCTATCCGTTGCCAAGGTACCATTATGGAATCTTCATATTCGGTAAATCGATTCGGTCTACTGATCTTAAAAAATTGTTCATTCGGTTGATTGATGCTCCTTGCAATATCCTGCTTATTGAAGCACTTAATTAAATGCCTTTTTATGCTAAATTCATAAAGGACATCTTATCAAATAAGAAGAAGCTAAAAAAACAATGATTTTAAGCTAAATGAGGAATTATCCACAATTTTATTAAGAAAGTTACCACCTAATCTTAAAAGACTTAGGGAGCTTTAACATTCCCTCCACCAGGGAAACTTATAGATAGAGATGGGCTTTAATAGATCTTAAAGTAAGTATTAAATTGATACTCATGTTTATCATTAGGAAGTTACGATTAGAGAATCCTAAGCCTACTGTAGTCTCATTATAATTAGATGATCAATCAATTGTGCAACTAAGGGGAATAAAAAAGAATGCAGCAGTAAAAGTTGAAAATTTTCATTTTTCTTATAGATTTTTTTTGTCTTAAATATAAAGGAAACAAAGATGTGACAATCATCTGAGGAAGACTGTTTGTGCTCACTAAGAGAGTCATAATGGATGCTCAAAAATGAAAACTTATATTAAAATCTCAAAATGAGGAAGCGGTCTTCAACATTTTAAACATGGTGAACTCGTCTGCCATGACTGGTTTTTGAAAGTTTATAGAGCAAGAACTAATCAGCCAAAGACATGCGAGGTTCTTTATGCAAGCTAAGTTAAAACTAAGTTTGAAAATTTTAATTTTGAAGAGATAAGGAGGAACTTAATGTAATAATAGTACCATACTTCAATTGATACAAATAGATTGGTTGCTTGTGGCTAATTACCAAATAGTAAACTTAACTAGAGCTAACTATGTAGTATGGCAACCTAAGGTCAAACCACAAGGAGTTAGGATGCAATTGCCATTTCCAATGTTGTATAGAAAAATTAAAACAAAAACCACTGATATAATGAAAGCTAAATAAGCTAAGATATAATGAATGCAACCAAAAATATAAACACATTGCAAAATATGTTAATACTAATAACAATATCAAAAAAATGGGTGGAAGACATCATCAGGATTCGGAGACAATTATTGATCCTTAAATTTAAATAAAAGGTGTTTCAGTTAAGATGTTAGCCTATGGATCCAAACAAGCTCTAAAATCCTATGTCCCTCGAAATTAGGTAAATCTAATAAGCTTTAGAAATACCCCTAACTTTGCTATAACCTAGAATAAGCTTTTTAAATTTAATAGCAAAGTAGCATTATGCAAAGGAACAACTAACTTAGGTCAATAACACATAAGCTTGAAAAGTGTAACTGAAAGGATTGCAATCTTAGACTAGTTGGCTAAGTTTGCTTATAAAACCAATTAATCTATCGCTACTTACAGAAATTGTTAATGATTATTATGTATTAAGAGCTCAATCATAGTATGCAAATTAGGAATTATAAAAAGATGATGAAACCTAGAAATAACCCCTAATTCTTGACATCAAACAAAATTTCCAATCCAACCTACATCTTGAACAACCAATTAAATAAAAGCCCAATCTCATTCTCACTATTAATTGTCTGTTATTCCTAAATGCCTTGAAACCTTTAAACACTTAGCCACACATGTAAATTATAATAAAAACAGAAAATAAAACCAATGTAAACATGTCGGAAAATTTTAGACAAGTAAGGAAGATTGAGATCCAACACTAATCTAATGGAAACCTAAGGTTTTTACTTGAATTATCAACTTCATTCGAACCAACACATAAAAACTTAACTTAAACATAAAAAATCCAACACTCAATAATAGGGAAAAAACTGAATTAAGAATTTATAACCTAAGAATGTGCATAAACTTCAACCACAAGGTAAAAGCTAATTAAAAACCTTATAAAATAAAGGGACAACAAATGAGTTAATCCACCACACAACCATTAATCAACATAGAAAGCACTAAAATAATTGAAACCAAAATTTAAATAACTAAAATAAGGGTTGGAATTGGAAAAAAATCTAACCATTTAATTAAAATAAAATATCCATAAATTGTTTATGAAGTTTAACCTTAAAATCCATCAATCGTCTAATCTAAGCGTAATGGAATCTAAAAATCTGAAAATATATTAATAAAAACATCCAACAATTGTAAATGAAGAGTAATACTACCTAAAAAACTGAAGTAAACTAACTAAAGTTGAAATAGTAGCACAAACCCAACCTAGAAACCTAAAACATGAAGAAAAAAAAGATGAAGCTTTTAGGAATGGAATGTCTACTCTCTAATGATGCCTTTTCCTTCCTTTAGCCCTTTTATACCTTTCCCAATTAAGGTAAAACCTAGGATGGAAAAGACCTCTTTATCCTTATTTTTTTCTCTAGTAGAACCTTTAATGGTGGTTTGTTTAGAATTGCCATTGATGGTGCAATCTTTGACCCTTAACTATGGTTACTGCATCTTCAATGATGGTTGCCTTCAATCGCTATTGATGTACAATAGCTTTACTTCTAATTTTTTTCTTGGTGCTTTGATCCAAAAATTATTTCAATTGGTTAACATTATCATTCAACATATAATAACATAAACTGGGTGCTTTGAAAACAAAAACATATATGAATGCAAGCGAATCCATAAACATAAGCATAAAAAAAATTATCCCTATCAAATTCCTCCACAGATGAGCTATTACTTGTATTAAAACAATTATTAAAACAATTCACTCAAACAATTCCAAAGTTAATTAAACAAAATAGAAATCGATCGATGCCTTTAATCTAATTCACAAATTTCAAATCTATCATGATCACTAGTAAAGCACATAAACAGTGAAAAACTAAGTCAGTATGAATAATATCCAACTTATAAGCCATTTTGCAAAAGTTATCATATAAACTAGTCAAGGATGATCAAAATTACCAAAATAATAAAAAACATAAAATAATTTGATTTTTGAGCAATATTTAAGAGCTCAGCTAGTCGTCTTACGTGAAGTCAAACACCTAGTTATGTATGATCCTGTTCTCTCAACTAGATGGTCCTTTTAGTTTATTTGAGATGTCATTTAACTTATTTATTCGAAGGTAAACACTTTTTTGTAAACACCACTAGTTACTAGGCTAAAACACATTCTTAAATGGCTATTAGTAAACTTCATCCTTTATAAAGTCAACAAAGTGAAATTTTCTCTTTTTATTCAACAAGAAATACAATTTTTTCTTTTCTTTTCCAAAACTTTATTTCAAGCATCCATTTCAACATTTATATGAAAAATCATAAAAAATGTACTTAACTATTAAATATCATATAAATAGGTCACTAAACACATGCCAAGAACTCAAAAGAAAAAGAAAAATGAAAAAATTTAAATTATAATCTTTCCAAGAGTTGAGAAAATTTCATCAAGTTAAAAGAATCAATTTCCTTCAAGTACCCAATTTAAGTATCAAATACAATTCAAAATCATTATCTTTCAGCCTATTTGAATCATCACTATTAGTCTTATAACAATTCAAGTGTAAAGAAGTTTCTTGTTCTATACCCCAACTTAAAATGGGCATTGTCATCAAGGTCCTAAAAATAGTAAAAGCACATCTATAGGAGAATTGAAAACAAGAGTGCTTTCTTAGATTGAAGAGGCCATACGAGCCTTGAAAGCAAAAACTGTAGCTCTTTATTGAATTCCTACAAATAAAACAAGAAAAACGAAAATAAAATATTACAATGAAACAAATAAAAAGTTAGCAAAAAAGACATAAAAACTAAATGATATGGTTGGGGTACCTTCTAACAAGTGCTTGCTTTAGGTCATAAGCTTAAAACTTGTTAGCCCACATCAATAAATATAATGTGTAACTTCAAGCTCCCCCACCTCCAATTTGTGTGCCTAAGATCCCTTAAAGTAAGGCTTAAAATGATGTCCATTAACCTTGAACTCCTTTCCCATCTTTGCACTTTTGATCTCTACTACTCTATAAGGGTATACATGGGTGACCTCTAATGGACCTGTCCATCTCAAAAGCATCTTATCTGGAAAAAGCTTGAGGCATGAATGATAAAGATGGAATTTTTGGCCCACTACCATGTCTTTTTGGAAATGTTGTGATCATGAAACGCCTTCTTCTTCTCCTTATAAATCTGGGCATTCTAGAATGCCTCATGACACAACTTCTCTAGCACTTGCAACTGTAACATCCTATGGGCACCAACCGCATCTACTTCCATGTTACATTACTTGATCACCATTGAGTATTGGATTTTGATGAAATTCCATATGGATTTTTATCAAATTTGAGTAAGGGATTCAATTTAAATAATTTTAGGTAAAATTTTAAATTTTAATTTAATTAATTTGAGATTGATTAAAATTATGAATGCATATGAAAAAGGCGAGAGGGAGCATAAATTGCATTTTCAGGAAAACATACAGTATAAAACACACTTGTCCTAGTTAAATTACTATTGAATAAGGATAAGGCTTGATGGAGCATAAAATGCATGTATCATTGAATTATCGTAGGAGAATTTGCATGATTATTCATATGAGTTTCTTAAGATTTGATGTTATGAATAAGGATTGACTAGTTATAATGAATAAATGTCTAGATAAGTTGCTTGAGGATAAGAGATAGTTTAAGTATGGTAGATGATAGGGGTCAAAATTGATATGATTTTGATAGAGAATTTGATGCATTATGACCCCTATATTGTGTTTAAATGTTGA
>JAOXYD010113919.1:0-11384 GCA_028565735.1 Pinacopodium congolense
TCAAACATTATAGGGCATCAATTAAACATTTAAACACTGAAATAGGGGTCATAATTCAATAAATTAACCATAAAAATTAGATCAATTTGACCCCTATCAATAATGATGATGGTGGAGCTCTTTGAGGATAGAAAAGAGTAGAGGTAGGTAGGACAACGCTTTAAAAGCCAAAATGGTGTTTTAGAGGCTCAAAAACATGATAAGTAGCGACATGGGAGCTTAGAGGAGAGGAGAGGGGGGATAAAAATAAAAGAGGAGAGAAGAAAAAGAAAGGGGGAGGTCTATTATATCACGATCTTTTTTAGATTGGTCGACTGAATCAATTATATCGATCGATTGCTAGTTAGTTGACCGTATTCGATTGATCAAACAACATTTGGTTGATCGAAGAAGGCGTTCAGTAGACTAAAAGGTTAAGATGCTAAAAAACAATAAGCTTTTATCTGAATTTTTTTTCAAACACTTTGTCACAAACATCTCACTATAATTAGGTATCATATCTTTACTTAATTCAATGATGGAGATTTCTCTTCATTTTTGAAGGTGTCTACAAAATAGAAATTCAAAGAACTTTTGGTACCCATATAAACTTGTGTCTATGAGTGTTAGTTTTGTACCTTTCATGACTGAATGAAATTGTATTCACATTTCTTAAACGATCATAGCAAAAATACTAAACATGTCCATTTCCTTCATAATTAGTGAAAAATAAAGGAGTGAAAGATCTATATGTATTCCTTGGATTATATAAAACCTTTGATGAAATTTTTGCCTAGGTTGAGTGAAGGTTCTAGTATCATTGAATTGACATTAAGAAAAGTTTTTAGGTCTTGATGCATATATGAATTTATGATGCCTAGGATGAGTTCTAATTGATGATGCATTTTGAATAACCCTAGGGCATTCATCTTCTAAATTATTTCCCTTTAAGAAAATGGTTTTACTAGTTGATGCTCCATTACTATAGCCTAAGCCATGTTTATCATTTCCCATCTTCTGAATACTTAACATCGTTTCTAGTTGTTCTTCACCTTTTGTAAATTTTGATCGTGATTCTTTAAGTGTTTCCACTTCGGTATTTAAGGCCATATCATTTAATAGTTCATCATTAGCTTTGGTCATCGCATCTAAGTCCTTTCTAAGACTATCATTTTCTAATTTATACTCATCTATTACTTTAATGGATTCCAAATTTTTATCATGTCAGGCCTTCTTTTTCTTAGCCAAATCTTTAACAAAATCTAATAGTTCTTCATATGTATATTCAACTTCAACTTTGTTATTTGAATTAAGGATACTTACCTCATTGTGAGCTACAAAGCATATGTTTACAATTTCTTCTTTTTCGAATTCACTTGACTCACTCCATGCCACATTTAATGCTTTCTTCTTGTAACTTTTCTTTTCCTTCATTTCCATCATTTTTTCCTTCTCATCTTCTTGAAGGTGCAGGAAATGCGACCTCAAGTTTCGTTTTTGATAATTTGGTTTTGGAGTAATTACCCTTCTTTTTATAGATTGTAGCTTTTCTTTGGATGAGCTTCCTTAAGCCTCTTATAACAAGTGCAACGGATTCTTCTTCACCACTTCCATAAGATGATTCTTCATTCTCGCTTTCATCCTTCTTTGTTTCTTTAAAGGTGATGTTCTTCCTTTTGGGTGCAGTTTCTTTTGAGTATTTGTTAGCACCATTTCATATGTAAGTAGTGAATCGATCATCTCTTCGAGTGACAGAACATTGAGATCCTTCACTTCTTGTATTACTGTCACTTTAGGTTCCCAAGACTTTGGTAGAGACCTTAAGATTTTCCTAGCAAGCTCACCAATGGAGTGTCTTACCTAGACCTTTTAAAGCATTAACAATATCGTTAAAACGAGCATACATCAAAGAAATATTTTCATCTTATGCCATTTTAAACAATTAAAATTGATGAGTAAAGATACTAATTTTTGTTTCTTTTACTTAATTCATGCCTTCATATGTAATTTCTAATGTATGCCATAAGTCATACGTAATGTCGTACGTTGAAATTCTATTAGACTCTTCAATGCTAAGGGCACATAATAAAATATGCATGGATATACTATTTAAAGAAGCTAATATCTTTTCTTCAACATTTAGTTCTTTATCATCCTTAATCATAAGCTCATTTCCTACTAGTTTTGAAGGTAAGGTGATCTTTTCGAAAACAATAAGCCAAAAATCAATACTCTCACTTCTTAAGTAATGTCTCATCCTAGTTTTCCAATATAAGTAATTGTTCCCATCAAAATAAGGTGCTTTATGAGTATTTTAACCTTTAATGCTAGAAGAAGAGGAAGCAAAGTTTTGCATCATTTGTGCCATATGATCTTTACTCACTAATTCATTGGAATTAATTTATTGTGAGACCTACTTTTTGATACCAATTGTTAAGTTTATTATGGCACTAAGAGGGGGTGAATTAGTCTTTATAAATCTTTCACAAACTAAACATAATAACATAGGTGAAAGCTTAAATAAGCAGCATAAATTCACCCATTCAAGCAAATATTATAAGTGTGGAATAATAAAGAGTAAGAGAAAAGAGAAAGACACTAGATTTATTTTGGTTCTGAGCTATCCACTTACTCCTAGTCCAGTCTAACTTACCCTCTATTTTTGTACCTTTATTGGGCTCAGTATTTTTGGTAATTGTAATGTCTTCTCAATAAGAATATATCGTTTAGTTATACTCTTTTTTTCACGGGCTAAAAGAGAACCTTTCACTCACTTCTTTTTCCTAGGTTCCAGAATAACCTATGAGAAGCTTACAAGAACAACTTCATAGAAAATCACTTCGCTTAACTTTACTTGATATAATTAAGAGTCTTGAAGAATGAATGCACACTACAATGTACTAAAACCTCATAAAATACACATGAAAACTAGAAATTCATTAAAAAAACTTATATGAAACAATCATATATTGCTCGGACAAGATGTGATAAAGACTTGTGCTCTCGGATAAACTACTCTCTTTCACAAGTTATAAACCAACTTATTTATACATACCATTCACCAATATATCCATTGTGTAACAATCCTAATATTTGTTGTCTAACGGGTAAAAAGCAAATAAATGATTTGACCATTGTGTAATATGGCAAATCATGTCTTTATTCGATTGATCAATATACTTGGTTTGGTTGACCTATATACCTTTATCTTTAATTCGATCGACCAACCTACATTCAGTCGATCGATAGTCTTTTGACTAGAGTTTGGTCGACTGATTAAACTCATCTGGTCAACTTATATAAAAACCAAACAACTCTCTTATAATTAAATAAAAATTAAAGATTTAACTTTAAGCCTTTCTTTTTAAAAAACTTATTATCATATCTTCATGTAGTCCTAAACAATTAAGATAATAATCAAGAGGGTATAATTAAATCAAATACATAAACCTCTTGATTGTTCACCTATATGCATATTCTAAAATATGTATGTATGAATGATCAAATATAAGCCTCAAGAACACACCAAACTAAAATCAAGAAAAATTTACATTAATCAAAACATAAGTAAACAAATTTAAGCTAAATAACTTATTCAAACTTGAGTCTTCATTTGATTCTTTTATTTCCAATTTTTAAGCTCTTTAAATGATCAAACTTGAGGTTTGTCCCACTTATCTTTCATCATAATCAAAAGCACAAGCATTAGTAATATATTTTGTTTTGTTATTACCAAAATAAGGTCCAACAATACTTAGTTTAACAATATTCCACCTATTTGGAATCATTCAATGCTTGATATCTCCTAACCTCTACATGTGATTCCTCCATCTAAGTTTGCATCTGATCGAATTGAGTAGCCACTGAAAGTCATTGATTTGAGGGTTGTAGTTTCTTCCTCACTTTCCTCCTCCTCAATACTATCTTCTAATTCTTCACTTATATCAGGCGAATGAGTGGTTGGCTGAGATTGCTTGAGTTATAATGACCCATAAGTCTTAAAGGCTATCCTTATTCTGATCTACATGATAGCATCGAAGGACTCTATTTTAATTGTTGTTACCAAATCCAAGTTGTGTAGTTTGAGCTCTAAGTTGATGGCAAGTTTGGTGATATAGGATGAGCCACCAAGTGATCCTTTAAGCCTCTTATTTTGATTACTGAAGTGTATGGCCAAGGCACCTACAATGTTAAATGTATGACTATGATACATACACCATAACTGCAACAAGTCATGTAATGTAATGACCCCCAATCTCTCATTGCGGCCTCCAATAGTGCTTAAGATTAACTAATGAAGTACTCTAAACGTTGAAGACTAAATCTTTTAGCTTTTGGTGACACTGGGTTGGAAGTGTCCATTACTAATTTAACTCAAAAACTGAGTAGCTCGCCTTGAGATAAGGAAACCTAATCGATAGTGGTTTATATTTGACAGATCCATAAGAGGGATTGTTGGAATCCCCAAAGCTTCGCTAAACTCCCATTATGTCACAAAAAAACTACTACCTACCTAAATAAAATTTAATTACATTTTTTGGACTCTATTTCCACCAATGCCTTATCAAACTCAAAGGTTGACAGGAATTCACAGAAAAGGTTTTGATATCCTGGGTCCTCAATCTCTATAATGGGACCCCATCCCACTTTTTGTAAGGGGAAACGAACATTAATAGCTAGTACTAATTATTTTAAAACCTCGAAATCCAAATAGCGAGTTGGTTCGATGGGTCTTACCAACAATGCGTTATATTTGGCGAGGAGTTCAGAATTTCAAAATTGAAGAATCTAAGTATTAATCCCAGTGTTTTGAGATGAGGAACCTTTATTATGATGAGCCTTATTCATTTTTTCCTTTCAAGAAGCCATAATTGTTAAAAGAAAATACAAGCATAAGGAACGACTAAATGAGGCTATATGCAATTAAGTTCATATGGGTCAGAAGAAGTATAAAGCATCAAACTTAAGGGAAGACATCCAATTCAGATGATAAGAACGATAAAGAGATATATGGTAAATCACAAAGAAATTCACTCAACTATGTGTAATTTAAGATATGATAATTCAATGGATCATAATGTATAACATGCCAATTTCATTGGCAAATTCTAAATTATTAGTAATACAATTAACATCGGTGTCTTTTATTTAAGCTCATAATGTTCAAAACTCAGGCAACATCCTTTTAGAAGCAATTCATAACAACACATATGAGGTTAATCATCTAATGATGTGCCTAAACCATCTATAAGCAACAAATCAACCAACCCAAGTAATTAGGTGGTGAAAAACACAAGACTATGTGAATTGGATATGGAAAATTTGGCCTCGTAGAAACCCATATGCAAACTTACACAATTTAGCTAAAAAATACACGGGCAATGTAGAAATAGAGGTTAATTCATGAATAAAAACATATAACCTAAATAATTTCACATAAAAAACACTAAATGGTATGTAGGATTTAAAGAAGGAATAAATCCTAACTCAAGCAATAAACCACAAATTTAAAGTGAAAAGAAAAAGAGATGGAGCATATATTATGTGAATGATGCAAATCTCAAAATTTGATGCACAAAAACAAGTTTGAAAGAGTTGATTTGATGTTAGAGAATTAAGATGAGGGAAGGTTTAAGGGTTGGAGGAAGAAAGGGATGAAGAAGGAATGGTGGAGGAGTGATGGGTGTTTAAAACAACCAACTCCGTGGCTCTATAGGTTGGGCTATGGTTTGGGCCATAGGTTGGCCTAAATTATGTGTTTTGCTGCACAGAACCCACACGTAAGGACAAACCATGGATTGTTTTTTTTTTTGCAAAAAAATTTAATTTAATTAAACTAAATCTACAATCTTAAAACACTAGAAAAACAAAACTATGATAAGAACTACCAATTAAACAAGAACTTAGAGGAAAAAAAGGTCATTAAATAATTTAAAGGTTTTAAAAAATCAACTAACAAGCACTTGTTTAACGTTGTAAGCTCGATGGCCCTTTTGATTGTCAATGGTCTTTAGGTCTCTTACAATCTTTATTTAATGATGACATCCAGGAAGTCATTCTAATGAAAATGATATTAGAATTATGTAGTATGTTATATTTTCAATTAAAATGTTTCAACCAACTTCGCTATTCTGTTTATTAAGAAAACATCAATGACTTGAGAGAAGATATGAAAAGAGAATTAGTTAGTTCCCAAAATAATTGTAATAAAGGGACTTTTTTTCTCTTGTAACCCATGTACCTTTACATATCCATTGGTAAAGTAGTAAGGTACTTTGCATTGTATATTTTGCATGGTAGGAAGCAGTAGAAGGAAGGCTAAATCTTTGATATACGTTGGAACTTATGTTCTTTACAGCTATTACTCTTATACTATTATAACATTATAAAGAGAAGATTTATTGACATTTATTACGAATTGTACCAATTGGATTGAGTTTTGTAGTGGATAAAAAGGAATCTTAGGTTCCTAGAATTCCATGTTAGATTGGACAATTGTAAGGGATGGAGGGAAAAATATCCTTTTTATTCTCTAATAGAAGTTAGTATCGTGATTCCATTTGTATCATTTTATATTTGTTCACGAATACCAACATATAATGGTAAATAACAAAACTAGAGGAACTAGCAGAGCATAACAAATTACTAAAGTATCATGCTAAGGTTATCACAAATGATTAAACATAACTAAAGATACCTAGATATTCATGTACATGTTCTTAGTATGATGTGTTATTTGTCAACTATATTTCAGTACTTAGTGGACTACTTTATACATTAGGAATCCTAATACATTCCTTATAAGGACCTCCCAATTTAATTACAATCTTTATGTCTTACATTCGACTATATCTATTGTTCTTATCACGTGACCTAACATTTGGATGTTGTTATCTACATTCATATTGACAAAATCTAACTTGTGTGCTTATTTTTTGGTACAAGACTATTCTTAATCAACATGTATAGCTAAATAAGTAGTTTCTACATAGATTTGCCATGTTTTAGTGTGAACCCTGATAACATCTGGAAGAACCCTAGTTTTGTAGTACTATTCATTCCAAACAACCATATTTGTATTTCAATACAAGACTCTTCTGAGTTAACATACATAATGGAAGAAGTATTTTATTTTCATGTGACATAATAACAAATCTGAAGTACCATCAATGTCGTTTCAAACAATGATGTTTGTTTAAAAGTACATGACTCAATCTATATATAAACACTATTAATGTAGTTGTTTCAATGTGTATGTGATAGATCACATGTGACATAAAGATATTTAAAAGAACCCCTCTTACGTAGCACTATTCATTCCCAATAACCATATTTATATCTCAGTACTAGACTCTTCCTAATAGCAAGCATTGTTAAAGCGCTAGTTTTATCTAAGTGTGACATAATAATACTTATGACCTGCCATCATTTAGAAGTTTTAACCTATAATCGTACTAATCATTCCTAACAATGTTTCTTAGTTTTTTATATAAGAATCTTCCTAATTACTCATGGCAACAGTTTTAGATGTGTATTTATGAAAGATTCCATCCACTCACAAACAATATTTTGTTACATGAAACTTATTCAACTGGTGATGCATTAGAGTGTTATGGAGTATTAAACTATAAAAACATGACATAAGTAAATTCAGTACATCAATGTCAAAAAACTATGCATATAATATGCCATAATGTACGCTACCAATCAAACGTATACCATCTACATCTACCTATACCATTTCACTTTCACCTACGTTCTTTTCCTGTTCTTTTGGATGTGGGTATATCCTTATAGAGATGCCTTAATTTATTAAACTTACTCCTCAACACACGTTTGCATAAGGATGAGCCTATAACTAGTAGATGAGCTCTCAATACAAAGAAATGTAGGACATTAGTATGGCATTGCAAACTATGGAATTGCTTACATTGTACGTGGAGATATATACCATAATTTTAGAATTTAAACCCCACTTTCCATACCAGAAACCAAGAGCATAACAAAAAAAACTACAGCTATCATTATTCCCCAAAAAATTACATAAAACAAATAGTGGTCAATAATGTGTATAACAATAATAACTTTCATTCCACGTCACAAAAGTATAAGTTATATGCACTTGTTCTTTTGTATGGGGAAGTCAGTGGCATATGATAAGGGCAAATTATCCGTTGGATCTTTGACAGTAGAATTCCAACCAGTAGTCGTTAACAGTTTGCACAAGACATGGGCCTACGATAAAATGATGAAATATTTGGAATAAAAAAACATAATTATTGTGTTGGTTTGGTTACTTATGATTAAGTTGATTAACTTAAAACTAACTTTTAAGGTAGGTGCACCTGTTAACAAGTAATATAGTGGATTTTAGAGTCCAGGTTATTATAACTAGTAGGTAAGTTATAATATAACTATCCAGAGGCATTCAATTATTTGATTTTAATATTAAAAGAAAAACAACTTAAAATAAAGATTCAAATTATGGAAAAGAAATCAAGATTGATTTTAAAGATTACCAAATGTGAATGAATAGCTAAGGCCTAGTGTTTCAATGAATCAAATGAGTTTATATGGTTTACGATGCCATTATCTAGGGTGTCTTCATAAAATCAAAACAAAGCTATAGTCAAGTCAGTGCCTTATGTTTATTGGTCTTATCCTATAGTTTGGTCCACTTATAGACCTAGGTAATGAGTTTAAAGTTTAAGAAGTTTAACTTTGTGCTAATTTAAATCACATTATTATTGATTGTTCTAATAATTAAGGTTGAAGGTCTTGGTTCCTTGATCATCAAATGAGTTCATCTTAAGTGGCTAAGTTAAGAAAAGCATTAAGCATTCAAAATAAATAAATATTAGCTCGTAAACATGTATAGGATCTCAATCAAATCATCTAATAGCCTTACCTTAGTTTTAAAAAATGAATTAGCCACTCATATTAATCAAAGAACATAATATGAACATCATAAACAACATATATTTGATTATATGAAAGAAAGAGAGAGAAACAATGAAATAAAGAGTTTAGAAATCACTAATTTAAGCTCTAAAATAAAATAAAACTCTTAATCACATGTCTCATCTCTTACAGGCTCTAAAAACAATGAATCTCCAAAAACAAAAGACTAAAATGAAAGAACATTAAAAACCTAAGGTAGAGAGAAAGAATATGAAACTCTCTAAAAACTAATGAATCTCTATTCCTTAAAAATTTATTTCTTGGTTTATGAGGCTTCTTCTATATATAGCCTCACCAGGTAGACCCAATTTTTTTGTTATGAGCTCAGACAATTTACTAGCTCATTCACCTTCTATATATAATATTGCATTATATAATTCTACAATTAGTGCAGCTAAAGTGTCTATATCAATGCACATCATATGTAAGTCTTTCATTTGTTATCCATAAGTTACATGTTAACAATTTACACCAAGAACATGCCTATTGACATCTTCCTATTTATGAATCAACGTGACAATTAGACGTTAATATAGATGCGTGAAACATTTCAGAGCTCGTTGACGCATATTAATCAATGTATCACATAACAAATAGAACAATGATTCATGTTTATGAAAACCTCTTCATTTCCTTTACTTCTCTTCTTCTAACTGCTCCCCTCTACTATTGGTATGTTAACTTCATAAATGCACCTATCTGTATCTTCTTAGTTATGGATTTACATGATATTTAGACAATTTACGTTATGAGTATAAAATAATGTAGGCCTCTTAATGTACCCTATACAAAGTAAGACATACCAAATAGATTAATGACTAATGTCTATATAAACCTCTTTTTTTCCTCAACTTCTCTTTTTCTTATTGGTTCCCTCCATTACCGGTATGTTCCCCATACCAACTCTACTACTTTGTTTTCCCTACACATATTTATAAAAGAACTTTATAATATACAAAACACATAGAAATTCCTGATGCAACTTTATCAAATGGTAACATAACACACTATAATAAGTTTTCATCTTTATACAAATTGCTAAACCAAAGGAGGTTCCAATCTTAATTTTGATGATAACAAAACATCATCATTACTAATGGTTTAAGTTTGCTTGGTGAAATTCAAAGAAATGTTCTTTCAAATGATTCCATGTATAAAGCTTGAAGTTTGAAGGGCTAAAGGAAGAATAAAACATATGGAAGCTACAAGACCTTCCATATCTTGTATCAATTGTAAGTTTCCCTTACCGTCCAATTGATCTAGGGGCTCATTATCGATCATGCATTGCATGTAGTTCATCTTAAGTTGTATGAAACTTCATTTCATTGCAAATAAACTTTGTGAAATTAATTCAATCATGTTTATGTATTTTATGGTCTCATATTATGTCTAGAAATTTGTTTTAAGTCTTATTACATGTTAGTTTATTGTTCAAAATTGTTTTGAATTGAATTAAGTCAAATGTATGAATGTTTGAGAGATAAACAACAACCTTCATAAGTGTTAAATGTCATCGTTCTACTCCAAGACACCAACTGTTTTAGTCCCTGATCAACGGCTCTAAGTTTCCTTATTTGGATTTATTTCAAAAAAATCCTAATTCATTCATGTAAAATCATAAGTAGGCACAAAAGAAACCCCATTAGCCTCCTAGACCTCTCCAAACTCTCAACTCAAGTTTTCTAACTCTTAAAAACAAAAATTGATATATCAACTTCTCCAATCTCTCTAAGCTATCTTTATATGCACTATTTCGATTTTTCCTTTTTCCTTATCATCTTAAATTTGTTTGTTTAATTGAAAATTTTGTTTTTTCTGTTAAAATAGGTTTGTATGATTTTGATTGATCATAGTTTCTAATTTATGGAGTGATTATATTGATAGGTTGGAGCTAAACTCTCAAATGTACCAAATATATTTATATCTATTATGATCTATCTTAGATATTAATTTTCGATACATAAATATGTTTTAAAAATTTTGATTTTGTGTTTTTTTTCTTAATGTCTACAAAAGGTTTGTGATTTTTGTTTTGATTTGTGGAATATTATTTCTTGAGTTTAAAGTCTGTTCTCTTCAGAAGTATCGAATCTATCTAGAATTATCTGTCACAAATTTTAAAGTTTTACTAGACTTCTTAACCAATTTATAAAATTGTGGACAAATTATTTTCTGAATTTTCAAGTTTCTACAATGTGTTTTTTTTTTCTAATTTTTAAAGGCTATGTGAGTTGGTTTAAAAATATTGTTTTAGATACACCTAAACTATCTTTTTTTTTTCTTGTGTTAATTGCATATTTTTATTATAAAAATTTGTTGTGGGCATATAAGCTTGTTGTGTTTAGTTTTTCTTATGATTTTAATATTATAAAGGTATTTTTAGTTTGATTTTTGGGCACTTATATCTTCTGTTTAGGGTTCCTATTTTCATAATATTCAAATTT